>JBDJHY010614308.1:0-16335 GCA_039654485.1 Withania somnifera | reverse complement strand
CTTTGGTCAACGAATACTTAACTTTAGGCTCTAAAATAGGAATTTTGAGATATTTCTCAACCGAGTCGCCAGGGATCCGAACTATCAGTCCCATAAAGTCATAAATGACTTGGGGAAACTATTGAAATGCTCTAAGATACAAGACGTCGCGTATTTATCATAAATGACCATGAGGGTCATTACACCTGGTCAGCCTTTTCTAACTTCTTCCTAGAGAAAATGACCGTCGTAACTTAAGGGATGTGAGGAGAGATGAGTTCCCAAGCCTTAATTAGGGTAAGTTGTCAGTGGAAGCATATGAGCCCAAATTCCATAACCTATCCTGGTATACCACTCGTTTGTTATTTGATAATGAGGAGCGGACCCACCTCTTTATTAAGAAAATGCACTTTGACCTTTAAATTCTAGCCTGGCATATGGCTAATGTAGGAAAATTCTTTCAGTATGTTGTGGATTATGTAACTAGATTTGAGGAGGTGTTATAGACCATATACGCTAAGACTGCTTAGTATAAGAAGCTTCGAATGGGGAGGTAAATCTGGTGTTCCTACTCCTAATGATAGAGTTCTAGTTACCATTCAGCTCAACCAATTCATTTATCTCTACAATTTCAGTTAGAGGCCCATCAGGGGTCATCCAGCTCTTGTCTAAGTATGGGTTTTTTCCTCAGTTCCCTCATCTCGATGACCCACTTTGGACTATAATTATTATGATTGCGGCAAGGTGGGCTATATATAGTTTTTTTCTAAGACGTTGTCAGACTAGAAACTTACACCAGGTTGTGGTAGCTCCGGCAGGTAAAGGTGAAAGAATCTATGATAGGTGTTGTCACTCTGAGGCATAGTAGTCGCATTCATAGAGGACTTCATTTTGATTGGGGTGGCGGGCAGGTTGGAACTGATGTAACTTAGACTAGTAAGGGCAATGTTTTGAAAGGTGATAAAGCCCACCATTATGATTTTTTTGGGAGGCCAGAGACATCTGATGCCATTATCACGAGTACTCACCTAATATTTGATCGCAAGATATCTATTTTATTTGATCCTGAATATATATTCTCCTATGTGTCTATTGCTTTTGCTGAGGGGTTTGATATGACTTTTGAGTTGCTTGACATACCTATTTTTGTTTCTACTCATGTTAGTGAGTCTATATTTGTAAAAAAGTTGTATAGGTTCTTTTCGGTGACTTTTATAGGTAGCAAGACTTTTACAAACTTTGTTATTTTGGGGACGTTTGATTTTGATGTTATTTGAGTATCACTTGGCTGTCACTAATTTTGATATTTTAGATTGCAGTGCCAAGACGGTGATCGTAGCCAAGCCAGGGATGGATCAACTTGTGCGGGAGGGAGATTATATTCCTACCCCAGTTCAAATTATCTCCTCCCTTCATGCTACAAGGTTGGTGAAGAAATATTGTTGGGATTTCTTGGCCCACATCAAGGAGGAAATTTCTTAGGTGAAGCCAATTGAGATGTTCCTATGGTGAGTGGGTTTTTGGAGTTATTTTCTATTGATTTTTTTCGACATGCCACCAGACCAGGATCTAAACATTTTTATCGACCTGGAGCCTGGTACTTGTCCTATTTTAATACCTTCTTATTGTATTGCTTCGAGAAAATTAAGAGAATTGAAGGCCCAACAATAGGAGTTGTTGGGTAAAGGTTTTATTCACCCTAGTGCTTTTCCTTGTGGGCCTCGATCTTTTTTGTAAAGAAAAATAATGGTATCCTTTGCAAGAACATAGATTACCGTCAATTGGATCGAGTAATGATTAAGAACAAGGACCCCTTACCGCACATTAATGACTTATTTGACCAGTTGCAAGGTAATTGTGTCTTCTTAAAATTTGATTTGAGATTGGGGTATCATGAGTTAAATATTTGTGTAGAGGATATACTAATGACTTCTTTTTGAATTAGTTATGGGCATCATGAGTTCTTAATGATGCCCTTTGGGCCCACCAATGTCCCTACAGACTTTATGAGTTTGATGAATGAACTGTTCAAGCCATTTTGTATCAATTCGTGATTGTGTTCATTGATTATATATTGATATACTCTAAGAGAAGATTGAAGCATAAGGAATATCTGAGACTAGTGTTGCGTTTGCTGGAGTTTAGAAATGTCTCTATGTTAAATTATCCAAATGGAATTTCTGGTTGGATACGATGTCCTTCTTAGGATATGTGGTTACTAAAATAGGGTGATAGCGGATTCTCAAAAGATTAAGGCGGTGAGGAATTAGGCAAGGCCCACTAATGTTTCACAGGTAAGGAGTTTTATTAGATTGGTTAGCTATTACTGACGGTTTGTGAAGGGGTTTGCTTCGATTTTTTTCATTTGAATAAGTCGACTAAGCAGAATGTTCCATTCGAGTGGTTTGAGAAATGTGAAGAAAGTTTTTTGTAACTCAAGGTGTTGTTTAATACTATGCCGATTTTACCCTTGCCTGTGGAGGGCAAGGATTTTTTAGTTTATTGTGATGTTTTTAAATCTGGCTTAGGAGCTGTGTTGATGCAGTATAATAATATGATTGATTATGTTTCTGGAAATCAAAGTTCCATGAATGAAATTATTTTGACCCATGACTTAGAGCTAGCAGAAGTGGAGGCATTACTTTTATGGGGTGAAATGTGAGGTGTTCACCGATCATCGCAGCCTTCAACACATGCTTACTTAAATAAACCTAAACTTGAGACATAAGAGGTGGATAGAATTTTAAAATATTATATATCACTATACTATACCATCCAAATAAAGCTAATGTAGTAGCAGATGTTTTGAATAGAAAGTAGGGAGCATGGGAAGTTTAGCCCACCTATATGTTAATAGATGACCATTAGCAAGAGAGGATTAGACTCTAGATAATGAGTTCCTAAGACTTGAGTGACTGATGGAGGGGGATTCTTGATGTAGTTAAAGGAAAGGTATTACTTCCTTGACAAGATCAAGAGAAGATAGTTTGATGATATAAAGTTAAGCAAAAACCGTGATAAAGTTCTAAGCGACAAAGACAAGCAGGCTTCAATTGATAGTGAAGGATTTTTCATAATTAAGGGGTAAGTATGTGTGCCCCGGGTTGATAATTTGATTGCTACTATCCTGACAGAGGCTCATTGTTTGAAGTACTCTATTCATCTAGGTGCGAATAATATGTGTTGAGGCATGAGGCAACACTATTGGTGGATTTGAATGAAGCATGATATAGTAGATTTTATGGCCAAATGTCAAAATTGTCGTAAACTAAAGTATGAGTGTAAATCCCCTCACTTGTTTCATGCTCAAAAACTTGTCCAAACTAAATTTTTCAGAAAATAAAAGCTGAGAAATTTTCCCCAAAATTCCAAGGTACATACGGACTGGGGGACGGTCCGTGGTGCACTTGTACAAACCTTACAAGTATTTGTGAGAACGGGTTTTGGAATTTTTTTAAATTTAAAATTCTATCTCATGCCTCACGAACCCCCATACGGATTGTACCAAAGTTATACGAACCATATGGTGATTTATAGTAGAGAGTAGTTTCACAGTGTGTTAAGCTAATCTCGTACAGACGGATCATACGAATTGTATGAATGACATTCAAACCATATGGCTTTCCATGGAGATGAGGCTTAGACTATTCAAATATCTTCCTCAAGTTACTTCGAACAAACACCTATGTAGGCCACATGGGATCTATATAGACCATATGTTCGTCTGAACCAGATCCCCTAGAGTTTTATCCATACCATACAAGCAGATGTACATTCCGTGCATAGCTCATACGAACCGTACAATTGTTTGTACAGTACTCTGACCAGATATTTTTAGTATTTTAATGAGGTGTATTTTCGTCAATTCCCTTCTGTTGTAGCCCAATACTATGTCATTTTAGCCTTCCAATGGGGTGGTATATATGCCCACACTTAGAATATTTCTCTCATTTTACGCTCTCAACAAAATTCAAACAAGATTCTCTCAAACACAAACTAGGGATCTTCATCTTTTAGGTCAAATCCAAGCTCTTTACCTCATATTTTCGATCAGGAACCTCAGTTAACAAGTATGTGGGTATTCAATGAGAATCTCACGTCTCTCTTATGCCTGAATTTCAACCTTTAAGTTAAAATTCTTGAAGTTCCATGACAAGGGTTCTTCCCAAATATAGCCATATGCTTTGAATGTAGTCATATATAATTTTGTCGTGCCCATGAACATTTTCTATCAACTCTATCACGATTTTTTACTATATGTCATAGTATCTATACTATCATATGTCTAAGTATGATTTTGGACTTTTAGTTTTGTTTCTCATAAAATATTTGTCTTATGGTAATTTTTTTGTCGGTTGGATATGTTTCCTCATTGCAACATAATAATACTTAGTTATTTTCAGTTTTAAACATGTTTGCATATTGTGTTTAGTATTTCAGGATATATTTATTGTAGGCTCAGATTATTTCAAATGAATAGTACATGCTTACATAAAGCAGTATTTTACTAGTCTAGTTCAAAGCAATATGCCCACTAGTATTTCAGTTTTTGGAAGTAGTGTCTAGCACCGAGTTGACTCAGGTTCCAGATAACCTAAATTTGAGAACTACATTGCCATCATAGGATTTTAGCTTGATTAGGCTCAGTTTATCAATTTAGTGGATCCACATAGTTATTGGTCCCTTATCTTGCAAGTATTGGGCCTCTTTCTTTCTGTGTGAGGGTAGCATACTAAACTCTATGATGCTCACATGGTTTATGTCAGTTAAGAAAATCTCTCACCTATGTTCTGCTACATTTAGTTTTCAGTTATGGTTGTCAATTATAATATTTAGTTTACAACTTCAATGTTTAGTATAGTTTCTAGTTATATTTTTTTCAAAGCATGACTTATCAGTATTTTAGTTATACAATCCAGTTCAGTAATTCAAATGCTATTAGTTTTCTGATTATTTCATACAACATGTTTAATTTATTGCATCTCAAACATGTTCTAACCCAACTATTGAGTATACATCAGTCTCCCATTTATTTCATGTATTTTAGTTCATAATTTGTACATACATTGTTATAGTTGGTTGTTCCATTCATGACTATATATTCAGTATATTCAAGAAGTACTGACGCATACTTTTTATTTACACTCAAATGTAGATTCAGGACATCCATCTCACACTAGAGGATAATCTTGGAAATCCATTCAGCATACCTACAAGTCCTCATGGTTCGAAGGCCTTGGTGTCTATCCAGCATTTTCCATACTCCCTAATATTCTTTATGTTATTCAGTTTTAGTACATTTTCTTTTATCATCTAGAGATATATTCTAGCTAGTCATTCTTAGTTAGTAGAGGCTTTTTAGATACTGTATTTAGTATTCAAAGTATTGAGATTTGATTATTTCAGTTTTATGATATATGATTTGATCAACACTGATACAAGTTTTTTATTACCATTTCTTTCATCAGACTCCAATTCTATTAGCATAAGTTTTAGATACTCAAGGTTAGTTGAGGGTCTTTCGGGATTCTCAGCACAGTATCCCATCTAGGGTACAAACTCGGGGCATGGCAATGAGCATCAGAAGCCTGGTAGATTATTGAAGAATTTGTGCATTCCAAAGTAGAAGTAGGAACTCATTACCATGGATTTTATAGTGGGTCTCGATAATACCTTGAGGCAGTTTGACTCTATCTAGGTAATTTTGGACAAGTTGACAAGGTTTGGCCATTTCATTCCAGTGCAGACCAAGTATAATACATCCAAGATAGCGGAGATTTATATAATAGAAGTGATCAGAGATCGCATGGTGTTCCTGTTTTCCATTATTTCGGATAGGGGAATCCAATTCACTTCCCACTTCTAGGGTAAGTTCCATGAAGAATTGAATATGAGTTTAGACCTGAGTATAGCCTTTCCTCCTCAAACTAACGAACAGTCCAAGAGGATTATTTAGGTACTGAAGGACATGCTTCGGGCGTGTACCTTAGATTTTGGAGGTCATTGGGATAAGTTCCCTCCCTTAGATGAGTTTTCTTATAGCAACAACTATTACTTTAATAATGATAGGGCTCACTTCAAGGCGCTTTATTGGAGGAGGTGTGAATAGGATAGTGTGATGTTAAGGATATATAGGTGTGAGGTGTCGATTTAGTGAAGGAAACAATGGAGAAGGTGATGTTCATCTATAAAAATCTTCTTGCAACCCAGATTAGGCAGAAGGAATATGCAGATAAGAAATTGAGAGACTTGGAATTTGTTATAGAGGAGTGCGTTTTGCACAAGGCACCCATAAAGGGTTTCATGACCTTTGGAAAGAGAGGCAAGATCAACCCCAGGTATGTGGTCCTTTTAAAGTATTGGATCTTGTAGGACCAATTGCTTATCGGTTAGACCTACCACTGCACTTGTTCGGTGTACACCCTGTATTTCACATTTCTATATTAAAGAAGTACCATGTGTTGATGACTAGATTATCAAATAGGACTCTGTAGTTCTAGATGAGAATATGGCATATGAAGAAAAGCCTATACTAGTGCTCGATAGATATGTTCGTAAATTTAGGTCTGAAGGGATTTCGGTGATTAAAGTACAATGGAAGAACTTCCTTCTTAACAAACAACTATGGGAAGCTGAGTCTGATATGCTTAGGAGATACCCACAATTGTTCACAGAATCAGGTAGCACTGTTCCTTTTTACTTTCTCTGATCATTAATCATCTAGGGACTAGTAATAGGTAAATTGGTATCTGTTTTGACGACCCATCCTATCATTATGGGATGCTTCTCAATATATTTTTATAATGACTAGACCCTAAAATAAAAGTTGGAAAAATTTCACTACTAGTGTTGTATCGATTGGAAATTTAGTCATGGGTGCTTAAGGAGTGCTGCCGATATAACGATTTAGCATTGGATTATCTAATGTACTGATTAATAGACTCATTTAGATATCCGTGCCACTTTTCAAAACTGCATTCTGGATTCTAAACTCCAATAACTATAATTACCATGATAGACTTCTAAAGTTGTATCTGAAAATTATTTCATGTTGTGAGTTTGGGGTACCTGGGATCTGGATAGAGCTTACTGGTTTTCAAAGAGGAGATATTACTATCATGGTCTGCCACAAAAGTTAACACTACAACGAAAGCTTTACCATCGCAGCGGTAAAGGAGATGCTGCAGCTGTAATGATGCAGTTTCAGACCTCTTTTTATTTTATTTTTGTGGTTCATTTCTCATAGCTTAACTTTGAGAGAGAGGAACAAACCTAGGGATAGAAAATTCATTCTTGAGAGTAATTCTACGATAATGTAATTGATTCTATTCCCTTTTCTTATTGTAGTCCATAGAGCTAGTTAGTTTTTTAGGAATTCCTTAATGGTGGAAAACTATACTGTAAAATTAGGTTGGGAAAAATAAAGTGGGTGAGTGAAATTTTACTTAGTAACTATCTTTTTTGAGAATTATGTGTAATGATGATAGATTTTCCCCATAAAAACTAGAATTTAGTAGAAATTCCTAATAAAGTGTTGATTTTGATGATAATTAGGTTGAAGAAACCCCAAATTAGGCTTGAAGCTATGGGAAATGGTTTAAGTTGGTAGAATTGATTATTCTTGTATAGTTCTTGAATTGTAACTTATTGTTAGGCATGTGTTGTTTCTATAAATCTCTAAGGATCATCATACATTGCTCAATTTTGTGAGAATGGAACGAGGTCATTCCTAGGTCACATTTTTTTGTAATTCGAGATAGATTATTGTTTACTTCTACATGTTAGATGGACAGTAAATATTGATTAATAGTTGCTTGATAATGATGTGTAGAGTCTTCCGTGTACTTGTGGTGATATTGTGATGTGGTGATGTATTTGTGATCATCCAAACCATAGCCTATTGATAATTTCAAATCTTGCACTTATCCTAATTTTTATATGATGCCTTATGATGAAAAGGCTAGTGAAACATGGAATACTACGAACTATAATGATTGAAATATTATTCATGATGTAAGTGGAAAGATTTATTTAGCAATGTAGTTGAGGCTCTCTCTCTTATATTATTATGGAAATATTATGATATGATTTGAATATATCGAGGAGATATCAATACCACAGAATGATGTTATTTTCGGTGGGATGGAGTCACACCGACACAGAAAGATAACAATAACAATAATAATATTGAGGAAAATGCACAAAGTGATCAAATTTACCATCCAAAATATATATTTTCCCAAAAATGAGTTTGGTGTAGAGGGTTTAGACCTTTTGTATGATTGGTTATTATTTAATTTTGATTATGTTGTTGTAGTTGTGATTTAAATTTCTAACTACTATCTGCTAATTATTGGTCAAGTTCATTGTTGACTTTATCATTATTACTGTGCAAATATTTTTTTTATATTTTGAGTCAACCGACGATACCTACTCAGTAAACGTGCCCTCTTATGGTCTCCATGTCTTTTCTTTTGTTTATCTGTTCATTATGGTTGTTCTTATCTCGTGTTATCGTTACTTAAAATATAATGGGGTTAGGGTTTGATAGTTCACTCACTTAGACAGTAAATAGTGGGTGTCACTCATAGCCCATTTTGGGTCGTAACACATGTAATATCTTATTTGTGTGCATATAAACAATCAACATTTAACAAATCAGTCGAATTCTATTGATGGTTTCTCATAGAAAATTCAAAAATAATTTTTTTTTATAAAAATCAACGGAGTCCCTTAATTTTCTAATGAAAATCAAGAGACTCCATCATCTTTTTAAATGCAAAACTACAGTTTACGGGTATAAATTAAAACAACATAAGTACTTCATTAAAAAGCATGTGTGGTCTAGTGATAAAAATATATAATGTAATAACAAATACCTGGGTCTGATTCCAACTTTCAAGTAGCTATATTTTGTAATAATACTTTTTAAAAATCAATGGAATTCCTCAATTTTTTAAAAACCAACGGCATCCATTTTTCTTTAGAAAAAGTTATATCAATTTTTTATTTAAGAACCTTGTGATGTTCCTCAAATTTGTCCAAGAAAACCTGAAGGAGTCCCTCAATTTTCTCAATTCAATGTAGTCTAGTTCATTAATTTTAAGAAAAAATACGAAGCCATTTGTTTATTTTGATTTAATTTTTTGAAATTATAGAGTAGTTATGTCACAACCTGATTTCTTAGGTCATGAGACACCTACAACCCACCATAGATAAACCACCCAAATAATAACAAAATTATTATAACAGAATAGAAATGCGGTAGATATATTATAAATAAGGAAAGGAAAAAGCTGAAGTCAAATACAATAATGAAAATCCAAAACTTGTCATCTTACTACAATGATCCACTAAGTATGAATTATGAAGAAAATACAATGCAAGGAAATACAAAGTATGTATTCGAGTACATGAATAACATAAATGAACTTGAAAGAGATAAAGATCAAATTCAGATGCCAGGAGATTTCTCCTACCTCTAATAAACTTAATCAACGCTCGAGGTCAAGATCAACTCGAGTACTCGTAGTAGAATCTGCACCAAAAAATGCAGAGGTGTAGTATGAGTACCAAAAGACAAATCAATTGAGTACCCAGTAAGATTCATTGGCCGACTAGGCATATATGAAAAATAAATGTAGTAAATAGACAGATAATAAAAGAAAGAGTCAAAAAAATCAAATAAATAAAGAAAATCACATAAGACCAGCTAACAGATCACGAAGAGTAAGTAGATCATATAGGCTAACTAAAAACATTGAAAATCCAAATACAAGAGAAGGACATACCTGAATCTATGCTTTACTAAATAAGGAAATAAGTAAACATGTAGGGAGGTGTACGGGTAACCTTAATAGTAGGATGGAAAGGAAAGAAGTCTAATACTACATAATCATGAATATTATAAGGCAAGAAGGAAAATCCAAACATAAGCAGTCCACAACTGATATAAGGATCAAAATAAGAAAGTGAATAACTAAAATCTCAACGAGCACCCACACCCCCAAGGGTTACAAATAAGTGAATGCATGCTCTCCAGCCTTACATGCAACCAGAAAGAACAACCAGTAAATAGTAAATAAGGATAGAATTATGCAGAATGAAATGATATGATGCTAGTAAAACCCGTATGCTCCTCTTTTGAAACCCGCAAACTCGGCAGGTAGGACCCATGGAAGGCCGCAATCCATAGACCTCTATTCCTCCGTATACCCCTCCTTTGGTAATTTGCAAACTCGTATCGAAGAGTTCTATGAGGGCCATAACCACATTCAACTTATAATCTCATAATTATACTCGGACCTCTGGCGGGTCTATCACAATGAAATCAAGTCTCAATAGCTTTGCCCATTCGCAACTAGGTCTAAATTCAGAACAAATTCAATGTTTAGTGCTCAAATGCAACTGAGTCTAGTCTTAATTTGAAAATAATGGAATAGTTCATCTTTAATCATCTATTATTGAAAATGTATGGAAATCAACAATTATATCCTTTTTAATCATATAATATTGAAAATAGGTCCACAAGGCCACGTAAGATTTCAATTGGTGATATTGGGCTCTTGGCCATGAATTAGAGGAAATCAATACATAAAAATTAGTTTTTATGATGCTGACGTGCACAATCACAACAAATAGATCACAAAAGAAAAATTGTTGGCCCTGCACAGGCTCGGGTGACCACTATAGCAATCAATAACCAATCATTGATATTTGAGACTCACAAATATTCCTAAAATTCCACCATCTATGTTTCATAGAAAATATAAGGCTAACTCAGAATCACAAGTGGTTGATCTATAATAATAACATGAATACAAAAGTGAGAAATAAAAGAAATCAGACTAGAAGAAGTGAACAAGGCCAAGGGGTACCAATCCTAATAACTCAACCCACGTATAAGCTAAATACTATAATTATTTTTCATATAAGCCAAATGTAATATCGGCAAACCATAGCCTACCTGACATACGAATAACAAGCTCACAAATACTGGGAAAATAACTTGAACTGTTCCAAACAAACCAAAACGATCACAAAACTAGCAAAATAATAATCTACACATTAAAAACATTAAATGATACACATAAAGTTAGTATTCTAGCCGGGATCAAAATCTGATTCAAAATAGGCTCGTGAGCCCGGTAACCCAAAACTTCGAGCAAAAAGTATCAATGCATTCCTCTCAATAATAGGAACACTTATCTTTTAAATTTGGAGTAAAATAGAGCTAAGAAATTAGAAATTTGGAGGAATTTTGGGATGAAATTTAAAGAAATTAGAGTGAAAACTTATCATTAATTGAAGAAAAGATGGAAATATTCAATCCCAATCTCACCCAAGCTCACATGTAAAACTCCAAGATTTATCAATGGAGAAATATTTAATTGAAGAGAAAAAATGGTGGAAATGGAAGAAAATTTTGGTTTTGGGGTATTTATACTAGCTGGGACTTGTACTACAGATCACATAGTTAAGGATCGCGATTGTGAAGCACTGGGATAGATCCATCACAATCATATGGCTAGAGACTTAAGATCATGAAGCTTGAGTATATAATGCATCGCGATCGAGTGAAATTCACCTGTGATCGTGTAAGGTAAGGATCAGAGAGCTCGTGATCGCATGAATCAAGATTGTGATTGCAACAAATAATGGAAGAAAGCATCCCGATTACGATGAAGAAAGGGTATACACCAGAACTGTTCTTTCAACAGCAAACTATCCAAAGACCAAACTTAAAGGAAATGACATTTCAGACTCAACATCACAGATGAAATTTTTATCCAAGATCATTTCGGTAAAATATTGAATAAACTTAACCCTCGACCTAAATTTCTAAAATTCCAACTGAAAACTCAAAATGAGCCTAGATAGCCTATGACCCAGAAAAATGACTCACGTAATCAAACTCAACATTCTGGAGTTGATAGTGCAGTCAAATTTTTAATCTGACATTCTGATCACCAAAAGTTGAACAGAGTCAAACCTTTGACTCCAAAACATATAAGATACATAAAATGAGATAAAATCACAATCAAGGCCTCCAGACACAAATCAAGAGTCCGTCTTGATAAAAATCTACATTATAGAGCTAAAGAACTATCGAAATTTGATTCCAAGTTTATTATCAAAGAATGTTGAGTGAAGTCAATGATCTCAAAAGTTAAGACTCTAAAATAGAAAAACTTACATAAAATCTAAATAAACAGCCTGGGTACCAAACCACTGGTCCTAGAAAGTCATAAATGATTAGGGCCGCTAATGGAAAGCTCTAAGATGCAAGAAAAATACAAAAATACGAAAATGAGTAGATAGATCATTACAACATCCAGTACCAACAAGATTTTCATCCCCGAAAGTCATAAGGAAGGATAAACTAAAGGCTAAAACAGCTATGGATATTGCGTAGCATCTCACTCTCGATCTTTCAAGTAGCCTCCTCAACTAGACGGTGCTTCCACTGAACTTTCACCACCAGAATATCCCTCGACTTTAACTATCACGAATCAGAATTCAGTTATGATAGCACCTCTTCTAGTCCCACCTGGGAAATTAAGCCTGACAACATCCATAAGGATAAATGCAAGAACAATGAATCAACAAGAAGAAAAAAAGGTATAAAATAAAATCTAACTAATAAACCTTCCAAAACCTGGAGGTACTGCTTACAAGCCTCTAAATAGATAAATACAAGTCTCATAGAATAATGGTCTCGATGTCTCCAAATCTCAATAAATCAGAAGTAAAGGCATAAGATAGTGAAAGACCATGGTGCATGCCAAACTATAAATAACTACCTTTGGGACTCTCAATAATTTTCCTTGGACCATAATCTAGAGTAAGAAAAATCATGATACTCCAGTCTTAAAACCTACGCAAGTGTAGAAAAGAAAGGAACTAAGTAGCAAAACAAATAATGGTTACTGAGGAAGCTTGCCTGGTTATTTCTAAAATAAAGTGGTGACACGCACTACCACCGTGAAAACCTGACCATAATCCTCCTATGACACCAAGCTTAAAAAGAGTATTTGTACAATAAGCTCACAAAAGGAGTTTACCACCACTCATCTCAGTCCCTAATATAAGAGTCCACCCATTGTAGGAAGGGCATATTTGATACATCGAATAATACACCCATGGAAAAGATTCTAAAAGGAATAGGCTAAAAAAAGGACTCTACTCAATATATATCTATGTCAGTCCTTAACACACAATTCAATCCATGATAGAAAGGAAATATCTAGCGTTGTTGAGGAATATAATTATAAGATAGAGTCCTAGAGTCTTTATATCCGAAGCTATCGAGGAATAGACTTATAGGACAAAGTCTGAAATGACTAGACCATCATCAATACCATAATTTATAACAGATACATAACCATATCGCAACCAATACATGACCATCTCATAAGAAATACACAAATATCTCATAACTAATGTATAAACATTAAGCACACCCAGTTTGTACTATCATCTGGCGCTCTAGTCAGTCCCTATCATACAAATACCCTCACGATAGAAAAAGTATATACGATGCTACCAAAAGATGGACTTATGGAAAGGATTCTATATTGGTACGACAAGGTAGAAGTATCATCCAATGAACCAATCCATAGTCATGAAATAACCATCACCGATTTATCCAAGTGCAAGTTATCCTTCTCGAGTTAAGCCACGACTTATAGGAAAGTCCTACTCGTTATCTGTTAACTCGAAAAGGACTCTTTTACATCCATATCAGTTCCCAACACATAAGTCTACTCCCAAAGGTAGTTTACATTCGAAGTTGCCGAGAAATAGACTTATAAGACGGGTTTTAAAGAAATAGGCCAAAATATTCCAAAAGTAACTCATCGTAACCGTCTTAGCTGTCCTGAATAGATATCATTCAATCATATTTTTTCTCATTCATTTATCATAACCAGGAGGATTTTACCATATCAACATTATATAATATCAATCCATACAATAAGTAATCAATTTACCGTACACACCTTCCACTAATACGGTATTATCAGGATCTATGGGGGTTAGCTAAGCCAGGTACTACTTATCACGTGAGATCCAGCTGGTAAGACTTGTCAATCAAGACACCTCAACCTCAAATGGCAAGATTGGCAATCCCGTCATCTCAACCCTTGGTTGGTAAGACTGCCATGTATATCATCAATACATGTTTATCCAATTTAAATTCCAATATCCAACAATAATGAGATTACCAAAATTAAAGAGAAATATGACGTAACGAAAGCAAATAAGTCAACAAGCCCCCACACGAGAAATCTATTAATTATAATATCAAATCATGGAAGTATGGACTACACATAGGTATGATTATAAATCAATATCAAACAAGTGCATAAAACCCCATTCGGGTATCACAATGACTATACAGTAACTTAACTCGATAGAGGATAAGTAAATCAAGTCATCAACACTGTTTTATTTCTTTATTTTTAATCTCCCATGCTTGACTCTAGTACCCCGAGTGTATACTCATCACTATACTCACACGAACACCCGAAATAATTTTCACTATTCTCATTTGCAAGTAAATTAACAAATAATAGCCTAAAACACTTTGTAATAAATTTAAGTCTCTACTTGCCTTAAATGAAGAAATCCACTCAAGATGGTAACTTTCCTTTTTTGCCAAGCTTTCGAATCTACAAAATTTATTCAAATATGAGCTAATTATGGGAAAATACAAAATTTGATACCCATATCATTATTTTCGAAATTGGGTCCAAAATCACTCCTAAGTGATACTGAGCGTCAAGGGAATTTCTAATTTTTTTTATTGAAAATCATGTTTTCCATGTTTCAAGGAGCATAAATATGAAATCTTACAAAAATGGAGTAGAAATCTATCCTCCAAACTCAAAAATATAATATCAAGGTTTTTTCTCAAAAATCCCCAAATTTGATGTTAAAATAGAAGGATAACTAATGGGTAACAAAGATTGAATGATTGAAAAACCTACCCAAAAGATTTCCTTAAAAAATGTCTTTAAAAATACTCTAATTTAGCTCTCTAGGTCAAAAAAAGATGAACTAGATAAAAAGGCTCATTCGGGGATTTTTATGTCCTAACTTACTGCCTCAGGTGCACCTACACGGTCCCGAGGTTACTCACGCGATAGTGATAAGTAATCAGCTCTGGGATTTGAAGTATTGTACGTGATCGCAATTGAAGGTTACACAATTGCGATGTACCGGGGAATCTACTTACATGATTTTGATGACTTTACACGCAATTGTGATGCACATGATTTTTGACCTTCACAATAACGATGCTCATGCACGCGATTGCGATTAAGGAAATATCCTACACTAAGAATTAAAGATGACAACAATTGAATGAAAACTTGTCCTTTAATTGGACCCTCATAATTTATTTGAAATCTCGTGCACAGAAACCACATACTCTCCCCTACTAAATTTGATGTTCTGGACTCAACAGAACCATCAAAATGCAAATTGAAGGTCTTCTTGACCCAATACTCCCAAAAGTTACTAAAAAGGGAAACTTTAACCAAAAAGATGAAATTACCCTTGAAACTCCTGAAAAATATTTAGAACCTTCTCCTTGACAAAAAATAACATCTCAAATCCAAATAAAGCGATGAAATTCAATGACAAACGTCTGATCATCAAATGTTGATCAAAGTCAAACTTTAGCCTTCAAACTCAACTTATCTCTTCAAATGAGCAAAACTCACCGCGACGGTCCTAATATTAAAAACAAAGGTCTTCTTAGATCAATGTACATATTCTAGAGTTGATGGGATTAATAAATTCTATTTTGAGACTCAAAGCTCTAAATATTAACTAAAGTAACCATTTTTAC
Source organism: Withania somnifera (assembly GCA_039654485.1). Classification (NCBI taxonomy): domain Eukaryota; kingdom Viridiplantae; phylum Streptophyta; class Magnoliopsida; order Solanales; family Solanaceae; genus Withania; species Withania somnifera. Next base: position 500 of record JBDJHY010614308.1, on the reverse strand, counting down.
TTAGAGGCTTCCAAAATTGAAAATTTCTTAAATTTTGCAACTTTTAGCTCTAATTTCAAAACTAACCTCATAAACTGAACAAATATGACTTGGGGCAACTATAGAGAAGGGAAAAATGGTAATTTTACAGAAAATGTTAAAAAGATTTTCAGGGTCATTGCATTAACTTCCTTACATCTTTGGTCAAAATGGACCCTAGCTCCTCAATAAAGGTCAAATCCTCATCTAACTGAACTAATTCAACACAGAAATATGAGAGTCGTCAGGGACATATTTATGCAATATTAAAACATAGAACATCGGATGTATAGTTGAAAATATCGGAGGCAAGGCTAGCTTATATAAAATACTACCAATGAGACTGAGGATATCAAAAGGGTCAACATACCTAGGGCTAAGCTTGCCCCATTTCCCGAACCTCATCGTGCCCTTGGGAGATACCTGCAAGAATACCTGATCACCAACACTAAACTCTAATGGACGATGCCTATGATCTAAAT
>JBDJHY010614201.1:0-16335 GCA_039654485.1 Withania somnifera | reverse complement strand
TTCATATTATTCCGCATGAATTTCAGTAGTCCTCCGCTTCGGCTACGGACTACGGGGTTTGGTTCTCCTACTGGTGGCATAGTAGGTGCCATCATGATCCGAGAAATTGGGTCGTGACACTTTCATAGGAAACTTCAACAAAGGATAAATTCTCACATCCTTAGCCTAGATACTCACAAAGGATAATCCAGTGCACCCTAACTATTAGAATCTCCCTGGACCTCAATTTCCTCAAATCCTTAGCAGAAACTTTCACAGACTCTTCAACAAAGGATAAATTCTTGACCATTTGTACTGAATCCTCCCAAATGACATGACATTAATCGAGAATATACCGACACAACATAGAAATGTGGAATACCAGATGAACAACTGAAAGTATAGAAGGTAAGGCCAACCTGTAGGCAACATCACCATCACTCTCCAAGATCTCATATGTCCTAATATACATAGGACTAGGCTTTCCAGGCCTATGGAATCTCATCATGGCACATAGGAGATACCCGCAGAAACACTCTATCACTAACTCCAAACTCTAAGGCATAAAGCTTACTATCAGTGTAGCTCTTCTGCCTACACTACCTTGCCCTTAATCTATCCTTAATAAATCGAACGTGATCAATAGAACCATGCAACAAATCCATAGACTTGATTTTGTCCTCAAAACCATCCAACCACCCAATAAACGGTCTAGACCGCCTAGCATACAATGCCTTATATAGTGCCATCTCAATGCTGGAGTGGTAGCTATTATTATAAAAAAAACTTAGCCAGTGGTAGGTGATGATCCTAAGCACCACCAAAGTCTATCACATAAGCCCTCAACGTATCCTCCAATATCTGAAAAAATCCTCTCAGATTGACTATTGATCTGCGGATGAAATGTGGTACTCAAATTAAACTCGGTACCCAAGTCTTGCTGAACTGACCTCTAAAACTATGAATTGAACTAGGTTCCTCTATCGGAAATGATAGTTATAGGAATACATTCCTATATAACTACCTCACGAATGTAGATTTGATCCAGATGCTTAGCATTATAAGATGAGTGGGTAGAAATGAAATGCGCTAACTTGGCAAACCTGTCAATAATAACCCAAATTATATCAAAACCTCTTCTACTCTGCGGAAACCCAGAAACAAAATCCATAGCCACCCGCTACCATTTCCAAGCTACAATAATAAGTCTCTACATCAAACCACTTGGTTATCGATGCTCATACTTAACCTGCTGACAACTTAAAGACTTAGAAATATACTAAACAATATTCCTCTTCATTTCACTCCACTAATACAGATCTCAGTACATCTTGGTTGCACCAGGATGAATAGAATACCTGGAAAAAATAAGCCTCAGTAAAGATCAACTGCACAAAGTCACCAACCAGAGGTACACAAACGCGACCATCATACCAAAGTGTCCCAAGTTAATAAATAGAAGCCCTGTTGGCCTCTCCATCTAATACCTAATCATGAAGAGCAACTAAACTCTTATCCTCGATATGTCACTGTTGAATCTGATCTAACAAGGAAGATTTGGCCTCAACTCAAGCAAACACTCGCCTGGGTTCTGACACATCAAGCCTAACCAACTATTAGCCAATGATTGAACTCCCACCACCAATGACCTCTTAGAAATAGATAAGGCTTCTAGGCTACCCATACTGATCGCTTTCTAGCTTAAGGCATCCACCACAATGTTTTCCTTGCCCAGATGATATAGAATAGAAATGTCATAGTCTTTCAATAGCTCAATCCACCTTCACTGTTTGAAATTAAACTCTCTCTGACTCATAATGTAATGAAGACTGCGATGGTCAGTAAAGATCTCACACTAAACCCCATACAAATAATGCCTCCAGATCTTAAGCGCAAATACTACCGTCGCCAACTCTAAGTCGTGAATGAGATAGTTACGCTCATGAATCTTCAGCTTCCTTGAATCATATGCAATAACTCAACCTTGCTTCATTAGAACACAACCCAAACCAACAGAAGAAGTGTCACAATACACGGAGAATCCTTAGCCCTCCACTGGTAGGGTCAAAATTGGCATTGAACTCAATAAGTCCTTGATCTTTGAAAAACTCAATTTAGAATTTTCAAACCATTGTAAGGAAATATCCTTCTTGATCAACTTGTTCAAGGGTACTGCAATGTAATAGAACCCCTCAATAAAATGCCGATAATATCCAGCCAAACCTAAAAGCTTCGAATCTAAAAAATTAAAGTCGGTTTCGGCCAATCACGTACCATATGGATCTTTGCTGGATCAACCTTAATCCCAGCTTTAGACATTACATGCCCTAAGAATCCAAGTGTTGTTCATGATCGAAATTACTTCGCGAATACACCATGATGTCATCAAAAATCAATCACGAATGAGTCCAGATAGGGCTTAATCACCCTATGCATCAAATTCATAAAGGCTATTAGAGCATTGGTCAACCTAAAGGACATAACTAAAAATTCGTAATGACCATAACGGGTGTTAAAGGTTGTCTTAGGAATATCGTCTGTCAAAAATTCACAACTGATGGTAACCAAACCTCCAATCAATTTTAGATAACACTGTTGCTCCCTAAAGCTAATCAAACAAGTCATCCATTCTCGGCATAGGATATATGTATTTCATAGTAACTTTGTTCAGCAATTGATAATCAATACATATTCTCATTGTACTATCTTTTTTCTTCACAAATAGAATTATGCACCCCAAGGTGACATGCTGGAATAAAAAAAGCCTTTATCTAACAAATCCTTGAGCTAAAACTTCATCTTTCTTAACTCTTCAGTAGCAATACGATATGGAACCATAGAAATAGGCTTAGTGCCCAGCTCTAAGTTAATAGCAAATTCGATATTTTTCTCTAGTGGTAGGCTTAGTAGGTCGGTCTGGAATACATCAAGAAACTCAAAAACAATATGAACAAACTTAGAAGCAGGAGTGTCGGCCTGAATATCACGAACATATGTTAAATAGGATAAATTCCCCATTCCTACTAACCTCCTAGCCTAAAGACAAGAAATAAAGCATGTTAGTATGTGGCTATAAGAACCATGCCACATAGCTGGAGATGAACCTGGAACTACGAAGGTGAAAGTCTTGGCATAAAAATCCAAAATCGTACGTTGAGGGGATATCCAATCCATACCCAGAATAATATCAAATTCTATCATATTTAACAATATTAAGATAGCCCATGTGTCTAATCCACCAATAATAATCAAACATGATCAGATCACCCAATTCACTACTAAAGAATCCATCAAAGGTGTAGCAACACACATAGATATAGATAGCACATCTCTAGGAAACCCCAAACTGGTTGAAAAATAGGACAACACGTATGAACAAGTAGACCCAGGGTAAAATAATGCTGACGCAAGTATGGAACACACAAAAATCAAACATGTTATCATAGAACCCAAGGACACTGCCTCATGTCTGGCAAGAACTTCATATAACTAGCAATCACCAACACAGCAACCACCGCCCATACCGTACTGGACACCATCTATATAACCAATTTGTGCCCCACCTCTAGCCGGATGAGGCACTAATCTCAATGGTTGTGCATACTAAGGGGAAGGATGAATAATGCCCCTCTGCAAACAAGATCTAGCATAATGTCCCACAAGGCCACACTCACAACACAGCCCCCCTCTGCCGCGATTCTTTACCAGAACCCATCTGACTGCCCTGCTACGATGATCCAACCCCTTGTGAATACTGTGTAGGTGATGGAGATGAAACCTACAATGATTCCTACATAGGCCTGCTAGACTAGCCTGAGCCTGATAAAACTAACTGCAGCCCCCAGAACGGGACCCAATATAACCTTCTTGTTGTTGTTGCCTCTTCCATTTGTGCTGACGAGACTCATAATATAGGGATTCAATTGAATTTGTGTGATAAACTTTTTCCTGGAATGGACGATCATCATAAACCAACAGTGTTACTACCTCACGGGGCATATCCCTCAATCCATAATTGAATTGGCGAACTCTCTTCGCCTCTATAGGCATAAAATCAACCCCATATACCAAAGGATGATAAAATATGGCCTCATACTCAGGAAAAGACATAGACTCGTATTCAAGTTTTCTAAACTCCTCTTTAAGGAACTCTCTGTCAGCCCTAGATACAAACTTCTTCATGAGTATCTCAAAAAACTCAGCCCAAGTCGGCTAGGATGTACTTTTGGGTCTATAAGCCCTGAACACTCTCCACCACTATTTAGCTACAGCACGCATCTGATATGTGGTAAAGGCTACATCGTGGGTCTGTAGTACATCCATGTTACTCAATATCTCCTTATACTCAACGATAAACTCATGAGCATCCCCTGTTGGTACTCCAGTGAAAATAGGGTGATCCAACATCAGGATTCTAGTCAGCAGATTTTTCTTTGAGTCATTCATAACCAGCTGTTGTTCAATAGCTGGAGCAACGTTATGCATTAGCATAACCAGAACAGGTATAGAAGTCTCTGTTAAAGCAACCAGTGGAACTGGCTACACTATAGGGACTTCAGTTGTAGGGTAGGATATTGGGACTGTTGGTTGTGTACCTTTGGTAGGAGGACAACCACAAGCATGAAGAAGCAACCATAGTATGCGATGACTATTAGGAGTAGGCGCTACAGCGGGTGCTAGAATAGGTGCTTCTATAGGCACTGCAGCTAGTGCTGCGACAGGTGTTGCAACAGGTACTGCAGCTAGTGCTACAACATGTACTGCAAGCAATGGTAGAACCTCGAAAGTAGTGGATGGAGTAAGCACTTCTTTAGGTGCTCTAGTTGTTGTCTTGGTTGCTGAAGAATGTGCACAAGGCGTTTGGAAAATAATGATGACAATGAGTGAGGGTTTTTAAGAAACCATCATGGATGTACGCACGATACGGGCTTCAAAAGAAAGAGTCAATTTTCCTAAATCTCACTATAGCCTCTCTAAGATAAGCAACGGACGTCTTCGAGCTGATTCGCAGGACTATACTTGACATTGGTTCTGTAAACTAACACTGAGAAACCTATGCTTTGATAAAAAAAATTCACAACACGATTTTCCGGATCATGATGGCACGTACTATACCACTAGTAGAAGAACCAACCCCGTAGTCCAAAGCTAAAGTGGAGGACTACAATATCAAATGCAGAAAGCACATGTAATAATTGGTATACGAATGAACAAGGCGAAAGTAATAGAATCAAAAATAAATTCCCAAATCTCAATATAAGTTTAGTATGAACCACTAAGTACAGAAAAAGAAATCAAATGTTTAATACAACTATATCTCCTAAAATACATGAAGATCAAATCGAAATGCAAATGCCAAAGTAAAGAAGGTAAATCCAGACGCCAAGCTCACCATCAATCTCTGAAGGGGAATGTAGTCTGCACGAACAATGATCATTAATTTGGTCGGGCACGTATACTCGGATCTGCACATGTCCCAGTGTAGTATGAGTACAAGCTTCCAAAGAAACCCATACCCAGTAGACTTCGACGGCCCACTAGGCATATATTAATAATAAAAGCAATAATTAATGGAATACAATAAAAAAAGGGTCACAAAAGAAAATAGTACAACAAGGGAAGCTAGCTACTCCAATAAGAATCAAGACAAGTAGACATATATTGCTAGCTAATCACATAACAAGATCTCAAGCAATGAGGGAAATGTACCTGAAATCCTTGCAACAGTATATGTGAATAATAATAAAATAAAGAGAAGTTGAAGAAGATAGGAGAATATGGATGATATACCGGTAACCTCAACTAAAAGGGAAAACTGATAAGGGAGTATCACACACAATAACCCATATAAGAAACATGCCTCAGAAACACACTACCTTAACTACTCAGTAAAGCAACAATATAATGAATAAGCTAAGTATATAATTAACTCTCACCGTAGGACTTATATCTCATCCAGGTTACACTGAAGAAAGAAAGTGCAGAAAAGTAAATAAAAATACATGAAGTAACCAGTCCTGTGTACGCTTCTCCTCCGGTACCCGTATGCCCAGCAGGCAGAACCCATGGAAGGCTAACCTAAATTTTCCCAGTATATCTCCACATCTATCATATACCACCTCTCTGTATTAGCCGTAGCCCATAGGCAAGGTCCATGGAGGTACACTCACCACGTACAATCTCTAAAGTTATCATGACCTCACATCCCAAATCACATAGCCACAAGGGTCTCAAAGTCTGGTATCTCATGCCTAATATCAATAGTCTCATGAAGTCGTACTCGTCAAGTCAGTATGTACAATGCCTCAATATACTGTATCACAAATCCTCAAGGAATTGTATCATCAATGTGTCAATAACCATCATTATGATAAGTGTTAAAGTTGTACTCAATGCCGTACAACTATGGACTTAAGTGCCAGCGGCTGTACTCACTATCGAAGAAAACTGGTTTCGAGTCCTAACATTTATTAGTCAAATGATATTTATCAATGCCAGGGTATAAATCCTGGACTAAAACAAGTAAAAATAGTATTACCGAGTACTGGATACAATGCCGAGTCTAAAACAGTTAAAAGATTACTACTTATATTATTATTATAATATTACCATTTATCAATTTAATTCATTATTCATCTTTATTACTAAAATCATCCTCTAGCCATCATGGATCAATATTTAAGTGGTGATACTGGCCTAGCTCGATGCACTCTCATTGACGCTGTAGGTCCAACCTCTTGTCTCATGAATGCAAAACACATCAACAAGTATATAAGTAAACATGTGATCATATAGTAATAATTTCCTATACGTTGCACAGGTATCTAGCCAACTTCTAAATCAAAGGCACTATATCAATCAGATACCAAAATATAAATATTAACATAGAACGGACAAAGGAACGGTACAGGATCACTATAACCACCTAGCTACCCAACCCACAGATGCTATTTAGTACAATTATTAAAGCTATAAGCCTGGAGATAGCCCCGTGCAGCCTACCTATTGTCTGATGATAAAGTACTGCAAGTTCATAAATAGTACTCCGACTGATATCAAACAATCTCCAATTTCTCTGAAACTTATGACAAAGTATTCTATATGTCAATACGAGTCTAATGGTATAATTTATGCTAAGTTCTAGACTGGGCCTAAAATCAGGCCTAAATTTGACCTGCGAGGCCCTCTGGTCAGAACTGAAAATAAACCTCGCACGGTTTCCAATGTTACTGGGAACTCGTGCTCCAAAATTGAGCATAATTCAAGTAAGGGAAGACCCTTGAACAGCCCAGAGAATTTTTGATTAAAAAGTGGTAAAAAATTCAAGCTTTATGAAATTAAACGAGGAAATTTTATGAAGTAACTATACTACGGAGTAAAAAAAACTCAAGAGACAATAATTTATCCAATAATACAAGAATTAATTGACGAATTTTGAGTTTTCACAATTAGGGTCATTAATGTAGGAAAGCTTAAACTTTCAAGGATTAAAACAGAGAAGAAGATTTACCGATAGTAGTGGAAGACGTGTGGAATCTTCAAAAACTTTTCCACAAATTTTGACGGTGTTTCCCAAAAGAAATCACACAAGAAAAGAGGAGAAACTGAGAAAAGGGTTAAAAAATAAACTAAAAAATCGAGGCTCTATTATTTTAACTGGCTGCAATTGAGCGCTTTTGTGCTAATTATTTTTTTTACCGTGACGCACTCTAAGAGCGCAATCACCCATATTGCAGAAAAATCTGCAACTTTAGAATTTTCAAATGAAGGCACAGAGTTGAAATGGAGTCCGACAACAACAAACAATATATGTAATTTGAGTAAGACACATTCAAGACGAAATTGGAATCCGAGGTCATTTCGGATAAGTGTTGACCAAGTCAACACCTTAGATTAATTTAGTGAAATTTCCACCAACACCTCAAAAATTCCACGGCAAGTCCGGTACACAAACCAACACCTCTACTAGCCTAAAATCACCATTTCGGACCTGATGGAACCGTCAAAATTCCAATTCGACACCCCAAACACCACCCAAGCTCCACTTTAGGCCTTAAACTTAACTAAAATCCATAGATTGGCATAAATTGCAAACGAGAACTCCAAAACACAAAATTAAGGTCAATATCTAGTTTGTTTGACATTCCGGAGCTAATGGAATTGTCAAAATTTAATACCGAGCTCGTTTTCAAGGAAAGGTAACTTTGGTCAACGAGTACTTAATGTAAGGCTCTAAAATAGGAAATTTTAGATATTTCTCAATCGAGTCGCCAGGGATCCAAACTACCAGTCCCAACAGGTCATAAATAACTTGGGGTAACTACTGAAATGCTCTAGAATGAAAAATGTTGTGTATTTATCATAAATGACCATGAGCGTCATTACAACATCCACTACTAAAAGGACTTTCGTCCCCAAAAGTCAAGTAAGAACATGCAATAAATAGGAAGAGAAAGTACCTGATGTTTCAAGCAGCTGTGGATACTGCTTCCACATCTCACTCTCGATCTCCCAAGTAGCTTATTTGACCGGATTGTGCCTCCACTACACCCTAACCACTGTAATCTCTCTGGACCTCAATTTCCTAACATCCTTATCCAAATTCTCATAGGCTCTTCAACATAGGATAAATTTTCATCCAGCTATATTGAATCCTCTCGACATGCGACTCATTGGGAATATATCGCCGCGGCATCGAAACATAAAATACGGGATGAACACCCGAAAGCATAGGAGGTAAGGCCAAACTGTAAGTAATATCACCAACTCACTCCAAAATCTCATGTGGCCCAATATACCTGGGACTAAGATCCACTCCTACTGAACCTTATTACACTGCACATAGGAGATATCCATAGAAATATTCTATCACCGACTCCAAACTCTAAGGCGTGAAGCCTATGATCAACGTAGATCTTCTGCTTACTTTGTACTGCCCTTAATCTATCTTGAATAAATCAAACCTGATCAAGAGAATCACATACAAGTCTGTAGATTGGATTCTTGCCTCAAAACCATTAAACCACCAGATAGGCGATCTACATTGCCACTATATAATGCCTTAAATGGTGCCATCTCAATGCTAGAGTGATAGTTATTATTAAAGTGAACTTAGCCAATAGTAGATGCTAATCCCAAGCACCACCAAAGTCAATCACTCAAGCCCTCAACATATTCTTCATCACCTAAATAGTCTGCTCGGATTGAATGTTAGTCTACAGATGAAATGTCATGCTCAAATAAATCTTGATACCTAAGTCTCGCTGAACAAAACTCCAAAACTGTGAAGTGAACTGGGTGCCTCTGTCGGATTTGATATGTAAAGTTGAGCCAAGCACTCAATATTATAGAAGGCGTGAGTAGGAATGAAGTGTGCTGACTTGTTCAGCCTATCAACAACAACCCAAACCATACCAAAACCCAAAAAAAATCCATAGTCAATCGCTCCCACTTCCAAGATGGAATAGGGAGTCTCTGTATCAACCCACCAGGGCACCGATGCTCATACTTAAATTGCTGACAGTTTAAACAATTAGAAACATACTCAGCAATATCCCTCTTCATTCTACTCCACCAATACAACTGTTATAGATCTCGATATATCTTGGCTGTACCCAAATGAATAGAATATCTGGAATTGTGAGCCTCACACAAGATCAACTATACCAAGTCATCAACCTGAGGTACATAAATGCGGCCATCATACCAAAGTATCCCAACTAAATCAATAAAAGGCCTATTGGCCTCTCCACTAAATACCTGATCACGAAGAGCAACTAAACTCTCATCCTCTAGATTTCGCTGTTGAATCTGATCTAACAAGGAAGATCTGGCCACAATGCAAGCTAACAATTGCCTGGGGTCTAACAGATCAAGCCTAACCAACCTATTAGCCAACGATTAAACTTCCACCACTAATGGCCTCTCAGAAATGGACAAGGCTATCAGGCTACCTATAATGACCACTTTCTAGCTCAAGGAATTCACTAAAACGTTTGCCTTACCCGGGTGATAGAGAATGGAAATATCATAGTCTTCGCTATCTAGAATTTAATTCCCTCTGAATCATAATGTACTAAGACTGTAATGGTCAGTAAAGATCTCACACTGGACCCCGTACAAATAATGCCTCCAAATCTTAAGCTCAAACACAACCGACACCAACTCTAAGCCGTGACTGGGGTACTTACACTCATGAACCTTCAGCTTCCTCAAAAAATATGCAATAACTCGATCCTGCTACATCAGAACCCAACCTAACCCAACACCAGAAGCATCACAAATCATAGAGAATCCCCGACCCTCCATTGGCAAAGTTAACACTAGCGCTGAAGTCAACAAGTCCTTGAGTTTCAAAAAGCTCAAGTCATAATCATCAGATCACTGGAAGGCAACATACTTTCTCATTAATCTAGTCAAAGGTTCTGTAATCGAGGAGAACCCTAGACAAAACGCCAAAGTATCCAGCCAAACCCATAAAACTTTGAATCTTAGAAACAAAAGTCGATCTTACCCAGTCATATACCACTTGAATCTTTGCTGGACCTACTTCCCAAAAATGCAAAAAATCCAACCAAAACTTACACATTGAGAACTTGGCATAAAACTTGTATTCTCTCAGTGTTTGGAGGATCAATCTCAAGTGCTGCTCATAATCGAACCTGCTTTGTGAATACACCAAGATGCATCAATAAACACGATCATGAACGAGCCTAAGTAGGGATTAAGCACCCTATGCATCAAGTCCATAAAAGATGCTGGAGCATTAGTCAGGTCAAAGGACATAACCAAAAACTCATAGTGACCATAACGGGACCTAAATGTTGTCTTAGGAATATCCTTTGTCTAAATCTACAACTAATGGTAACCAGACCTCAAATCAATTTTAGAGAATACTACTGCTCCCTAAAGCTGATCAAACACGTCATCCATTCTAGACATAGGATATCTATTTTTCACAGTAACTTTATTCATATGCCGATAATCAATGCACATTTTCATTGTACCATCTTTCTTCTTCACAAAAAGAATTGGTGCACCCCAAGGTGACATACTAGATCAAACAAAGCCTTTATCTAGTAAATCCCAGAGCTAAACCTTAAGCTCTCTTAACTCAGCAAAAGCCATACGATATGGAGAAATAGAAATGGGTTTAGAAACAATAGGAAAATATTTAGGAATAGGAGTGTCGGCCTAAATATCATGAACATATGCAAAGTATTCTGAGAACCCCCTCCCTACTAACCTCCTAGCCTGAAGGCAAGAAATAAAGCCTGTCGATGTGCTGCAACTAGAACCCTGCCACACAATAAGAGATCAACCTGGTACTGCTAAGGTGATGGTCTTGGTATAAAAATCCAAAACTGTACGACTAGGAGACAACCAATCCATACCCAAAATGATATCAAAGTCTACCATGTCTAGCAATATTATGTCAGACCATGTGTCTAATCCGCCAATAGAAATCAAATATGATTGGATTAGCTGATTCACTACTAAAGAATCTCCTACAGGGGTAGCAACACGCATAAATATAGACATCAAATCACTAGGCAACCCCAAACTGGGTGTAAAATAAGATGACATAATGAAAAATTAGACCTAGGGTCAAATAATGCTGACGCAGGTATAAAACACACAGAAATCAAATCTATAATCACAGCATTCGAGGCTAAAGCCTCAGGTTAAGAATAAAAGGTATATAACTGTCGATCACCACTATGACGACCACCACCGTGACCACCACCCGTACCATGTTGGCCACCACTTCTATAACCACCCTGTGCCCCACCTCTAGCCGGCGGAGGAACTAATCTCAATGGTTGCTTAGACTGAGGAGCATGCTGAATAATTTCCCTCTGCGGACAAGCTCTAGCATAATGGCCCATAAGGCCACACTCATAACACAACCTAGATGGCCTACTTTGTTGGGGTCCTCTACCAGAACCCATCTGACCCCCTAATGTGACGAACCAACCCCTTGGGAATACTGTACAGGAGATGGAGATAAAACCTTTAATGATGCTTGCACATGCCTATTAGACTGGCCCTGTGTCTGAATAAACTGACGACAACCTCTAGAACGGGACCCACTATAACCTTCCTACTGTTATTTCTCTTCTCATAGTGCTGACGCAACTTACGATAGAGGACTTCTATCGAGTTTGCATGATCAACCACTACCTGGAATGGACGAACCGTTAGAAACCAATGCTACTGCCTTGCATATCCTATCTCTCAACCCATAAGCGAACCAGCTGAAAATTGTGAAATCTAGCCTCAGACTCAGTAACAGACATGGACCCCTGCTCAAGTCTTCTAAACTCTTCTCTCAGGCACTCCCTCTCAGCCCTGGATACAAATTTCTTCAAAACACTTTATAAAATTTAACCCAAGTTGGTTGGGAGTAACCTACGAGTCTACAAACCACGAATGCTCTCCACTACTTCTTTGCCACACCATGTATTTGGTAGGTGGTAAAGGCTACACCATGGGTCTGCAATACACCCCTGTTGGTTAGTCTTTCTTTACACTCAATAATGAAATCATGGGTATCCTCCCCGAGTACTCCAATGAATATAGGGGAAATCCAACCTCAAGAATCTGGTCAAGAGCTTCTATTCTGTGTCTGTTATAGCTAGCTGCTGTTCAAAAACAGGAGCAACGGTCGATGTTAGTATTACCTAAATAGGTGTAAAAGTCATTACTAGAACAACTGGTGGCACTGGCTGCACTGTAGGGACTGCAGCTATAGGCTGTGATACTGGGATTGCTGGCAGTGTTCCCTCTGTAGGAGGAGCACCGAAGCACTAAGTAGCTTCCATAATATGCAACAGATGTCAGGAAATGGCGCTGCAACAGGTGTTGGAATAGGTGCTTCTATCGGCGCTGCAGCTGGTGTTGTAAGCACTGGTGAATCTCATAAGTAGTAGCTAGAGTAGGCACTTCTGTTGGTGCTCTAGCTGTCTTCCTAGATATAGAAGAACGTGTACGAGGAATCCGTTAAAGAGTTATGACAATGAGTATGAATTTTAAAGAAACCATCAAGGATGTACGCATGATGCAGGATTTAAAAAAAGTTAATTTTCCTAAATGTCTTTATAGCCACCAGAAGATAATCTACACATGTCTTCACGTTGGTCCAAAGGACTCTACTAGACATTGGTTTTATACACTGACACCGATGAACCTAGGCTTTTATACCAAATTGTCACGACCCGATTTCATGGATCATGATGGCACCTACTATCCCATCAGTAGGAGAACCAACCCCAAAGTCCGAATCCAAAGCGGAGGACTATTGTATCAAATACAGAAAACATAATTTAAACAGACAGTGTGTAAATGAAATAAAGAAAAAGTAATAGAGTCAAATAAAAATCCCAAACCTAGTATTAGTGTCAAATGAACCACAAAGTACGGAAACAAGAAAATCCAAAATGTCTAATACAACTGTGTCTCTAAAATACATGGAGATCAAATAGAAATACCAAGCCGAAGAGAAGCAAGTAAAAGCCGGATGCAAAGCTCACCCTGAATCTCTAAAGTAGAATGAAATCTGCACGAAAAACTGGCTGTAATCATGGTCGGGAACCTGCACTTGGATTTGCACATGTGCAAGTGTAGTATAAGTAGAAGCTGCCGAAGAAACCCATGTTAGAGGATTAAACAAACACTAGAAGGGGGGTTGAATAGTATGTGGGTTTTTTGACTCTTTTTGCGAAATATATGAAAGGCTATAATAATGCTGAATATAAATCACACAAGAGATTTATAGTGGTTCGGCCTTTCCTACCTCCACTACATAAGTTCAACAACTTAGGCTTTTTCACTACCATAATTCAGTTCTAGTTCAGTGAGAACTCTTACACTTTCTTGATTTTTGGCTCAAGAACTACCCTTTACAATGAGTTAGAAATAATATCTCTATTGTCCCTCAACTCCCACAACCACTCTCCTAGATAAGTGAGAACTCTATTCTCTTTCATGCTAAGTGAGAACTCTATTACAACAACAAATACAAGATAGAACAATTGTACAAAGATTTAGGATACAAAAAATATCTCAAGAACTTTGTACTCTATATTTTTGGTGATAAACACTTGATTTTGAGATTGGAATGATGAATAATGTTGTAGTGTGTTCCACTCTTGTGTTCAATCACTCTTGGGGTGTATTTATAGGTGCCCAAGCTGATATAGCCGTTATTGAAGCAAAACTAGCCGTTATGGCTTATTGAACTGCTGCATTTAATGCTTCTGACACTAGATTGGTCGACTAGTCTCACATTTAGTCGACTAGCTTGATTTCCAGCAGCCAACTTGTGATGTTGATTGGTCGACTATTTTGACAGATTAGTCGACTAACTTGTTCTCCAGTAGCCAACATGAGATGTTGTTTGATCGACTAATTTATCATATTGGTCGACTAAAAGGTGACATATTGGTCGACTAATTTTCCAAATGGGTCGACTAAAGTCATTTTTGTTCTTTGCAATTACTCTATTTTAAGCACTCGCAATGCCTCAAAATGAGTCATTTAAGCTCTGGATTGCTCCTTTGACATACGAACATATCCACGAACATCTTCACATGTTTGTAGGAGTTCCATTAACATCAAATATTCAACTTAACGGTTTAGTCATCAATCAAAATATATTGGGACAATTTTAGTGAACCAACCTTGGTCCGACAATTCCATGATCTGTTGGAAACTTAATTATGAGATGATAGGATGAACAAATTACTTTGGCTGGTGTTAGCCAATCTTGCCCCAAGATTAAGTTGTAAAGGAAGGGTGCATTGATTAGATAGAACTCGACAATCATGGTTTTCTGCTTGGGGTAGTCCCCTACAGTTACTGGTAGCCAGATGGTTCCTTTAGGCATCACCTTTCCTTGAGTAAAAGTTTGAAGCGGTTGATTGGTCTGCCGCAAATTACCTCATTCAATTTTGAGCTAGTTGAAACATATCGAGAAAATGATACTGACAGCAGCATCATTATCCATGTACACCCGATACACTTTTTTGTTTGTAATAATCATCTTTATAACCAAGGCGTCTACTTGAGGCATCGCTCCGAGGACAACATCCTCTTCAGAAAAAGTGATGACCTCTTCTGATTTGAATCGTTTATGGCGAGGTTCCTCTAAGGGTATTCTCATCGCCTTTGACTTTAGAGTAGTTTGCGATACCCCCTCCCGAGGTCCACCAAAGATTCCATGAGTTACCCCTATGACATTATTGTTTGGGTTTTGGGGAAGGGGTAGAGCTGGTGCGGGAGCCATATTTCCAATATTGTTATTGGGAGACTATAGGGATGTGATTAGGATTAAAACTACTATTCTGACCTGGGCACCCCTGATGATGGTATTGGGGATACTGATTTTGAGGTGACTCCCACCTCCTATACTACTGACCTTGTCCTCGACCTCCTAGGTTGAATCCACGACCCCCTTGGTGTTGGTAGTTCCCTCGGCCACCTCGTACCTGACTTTGGGTGGAACTGGTAGCACCAGTTGTATACTGCATCAGCATACCTCGTATTAAGCAGTCTTCTATCTCCTTCATGAGATCCTTACATGTCTCAGTCTCATGACTGTGATCGTTATAAAAATGACACCATAGACTCTGCGATTATTTATGTGGTGGAGCATGTAATGCTTGTGGTAGTCTCAACACATCCTGATGGAGTGCCAAGATCTTTGATCTCTACTTCATCAGTGGGGTCGTGGCACTTTTAGAAATTTTTTTCTTAGTTCGCCCCTTATTCAGTCCGTCGAGCACGTTCTTCCTAAGGATCTTCTCCTCCCTGTATTTTCTATCTAACCTATTCCCTTCTTGCTTCTTCTTGTTTGCCTTCTGTTCTATTTGCGGTGGGATCTTCCTCAACTCGGTGTAAAGATAACAGGGTTGAAGTTCGTTTAAGAAGGTTGAGATAATAAGCTGGTCAGTCTTGTGTTCGATATGCAGGCTTTCTTCCGTGAAGCACTCCAAGTATGCGATTATGGTTTTATCACCTCTTTATTTGATGTCCAGGAGGTCTGTAGGATTTTTCACCATTTTATTTTTTTGGTAGAAGCGAGCATAAAAAAGGTCGGGCATCTAGCGAAATAAAGTAATGTTGTTTCTGGGTAAGTCATCGAACCAGATCCTGGCCCTTTAAATGAGAAATTCTGGGATCACTCTGCACATGTGCTCTATGTTGCATTGACAGTTCATTAGCTAAAATTTAAACTGGGATAAAAAGTCACTAGGGTTAGTGCTCCTATCATAAGGTTTGATCCCAGGGGATTTGAAACCTTTTGGTAAAGGAGTGTTCATTATGGCCCTGGAAAAGGGGTAATCACATCCCCTG
>JBDJHY010614090.1:0-11221 GCA_039654485.1 Withania somnifera | reverse complement strand
AAAGGACCGATAAATAGGCCAAAATGACCGATTTATCGACCAAATGGTGCTTTTATAAAAAGTCTCTTTTTCATGAACTTTCTTCATTGTTCTTATTTTCTCTCAAACCTTTTGGATTCTCAGGGTATGTAGGCAATTTTGAATTTGTTTAATCAAGTTATAATCTGTAGATCTGTATAATGGAGTTCGTCATTTATTGACGGATTTTTCGAGATTTTTCTTTCAATGAATTGGAAGAAAAAGATGGAATAGTTGTTACGATCATTTCTACTGGGTAATTCTTTGTTTATTTATTAGATAAACTTTCCAAGAATATATATCTATTTCTACTGTTAAAATTATCCGTAATTTGTAACATAGGATGTATGAGATGTGCTAGTATAAGTTTTTGCTCATTCCAAGCTAGTAGGGTTTTCGAACACTTTTTTAGTCGGGATATTGACTCTGCTATTTATATAGCAATATGGGTCTTGTTTTACTTGGATTAACATATGGGTTATGTTTTTTCTATACTTGTGTGATTCTAAGCTTGTTACATAATTTTGGACATTTGGAGCATATTTTTTTAGTACATTGCCAGAATCTAGTTAAGTTAAGGTCAACTTTCTTTAGACTGGGTATTGGTATAACATATGCATGGTAAAGCTCCAGTTGGGGGCTGGGAAGATCATTCGAGCCCCGATACACTTATTCTTCTTGCCTAAGTCCTATATAGCTAGTTGGCTTGTAGCTTAACTAATTAACCTAGGGTTATATGGCCCTGCCCATATATTTTACGCTGACTCTAGATTGTAGCGAGGTTGGGGAGGAGTAACACCTTTGACACGTATGATTATACATTTACTCTGGACCGTAGTGAGAATAGAGAAGGGATAAAACTAGTGGTCAAATCTTAGCAGTTATTTCTCGATGTAGGCTAGTGACTTTAGAGCCGATATAGGTAGGTTGATGTTCTACCTGAGACATTGTGTGTAATTAGGAGGTGTGGACCCCTTTTGGGACATAGATAGTGGGTTATCGCCTGGTATGTCTATTTAGTAGCCCGTTGTGTTGCCTCATACCTAGTTGGGTACGATACGGCTATGATGGATTATTAGCCGCCTTATATGATAACATTTTTCCCTGGCGTAGTACGACCCTAAGAGCAAGTGGTATTCTTTCCCAATATGGGCAAGTACTTAGCCCATAACGGGCGCCCTCTAGGAAACTGTGGCATTTGGGATGCGGTTACTCGTGGCATAGGACTATGGCTAGGCTTAGGGGAGATGATACCTACTAATTAGGGCTTAGAAGCCATTCTATAAGTTCCAGTTAGTATCCCTAGACCAGTTGGCATATTGATTGTTTCTGTGTTGCGAGCATGCATTAAATGTTTTAAAAGGTAACTGGATTTTCTACAGAGTAAATACAAAAAAATGAATATATTATACTTTCCACAACTGTGCTAATGAGCAGTATGGAGCCATTTTCTAATATCCATTTGGTCTTTTTGGTCACTATCATTGTGTTTTCTTTACACTGCCTACATGGAGATAGATGGGTTTCACTAAGATATGGATTTTTGTCTACATGGTTGTACCTGAGTTTTCACTGGGATATGTTATACGAGCTGAGCTTGAATTTTGGTCTTTTGTCCCTGATTACTACGGCATTGGATGCCTTTTTACAAGGATTTTATATGTGGGATTGGATCACTCCATAGACCCTCCAACTTGGAAATCTGTGCATGGGGTATTTTGCATAGACGGGGGAGGGGTAGGCTGGGTAAGTATACAAAATAGCTTCTGTGGGTCTGCTCCCTATAGGGTTATGTATCGGGGAGGGTGCATATGGGTACTAATTTACTTTTCAGCACCCTTTTGCATTTCATCCCTATGCGTTGATTGTACTCTTCAGGGCTTATGTTGGGTTACTTGATTACCTGAGTGTACCTACTAGTAGAATGGGGTGTCGTCAGAGTTTGTTTTCTAGTAGATCTTGTTTGTTTCCCTTCTGTATCTTTTAGCTACCATTTTTGCACTTGATGTATTTTTTGTTAGGTTCACTTATTGGTGGTTCGGTATTCACTTGTTGGTCCTTCCTTGTGTTTGTTACGTTAGAGCTCCGGCTACATGTCACGCTATAGTCATGATCTGCTGTGACTCGAGTTTATGTGATGTATTTTTTTAGTAGGTTTCCTTTATACCTGTTAGCCGATACTGCACCCACTGATTATTGATCCTTCACTGCACTTACTAACTATCATTGTAGATACTTTCCTATCGTATATTATGTGCCTTATTTTATTTTAATTGTCCTTAACCTTGCCTATGCTTACTTTTTCATTGTTGGCCTATGATTCCTATTGAGTACCCACAATTTTTTGTACTCATGCTACACTTTTACATCTTTTATTTGTGCAGGTCTAGTGGACTCGATGGTGCGAAGTAGCTGGTGTTGTTCAGGAGATACGGTGAATAGTTAGTGTTCATGTTGGCCGATCATCCTTCTATTTTCTATTTTCACCCCACTTGGAGTCTGGATAGCCATTTGGTATTTTTCCCCTTTTAGGTGTACTTTGTACCCTTTTTGTACATATAGATTCCCTATAGCTACTATACCAAGTTCTGGGTAGTGATTTTGGGTTATGTATTCTGTTTCTATTTCAATTCATCATCTCCTTCTTATTTTATTTTTGGATTCTTGGTACTAGCCCACCGTTTTCTGGGCCAGAGTTAGGCTTGTCTATGGGTGAGATGTAGACATCATCACAACTCCATTTTCGGGTCATGACCCCCATAGTTGTTTTCATGTTTTTACAACTCCCTTGCATTTAGAGCATTCTTGTAACTGTCCCAAGACATTTATGACGGGATTGATAAGTTGGATCCCTGGTAGTTATTGTGGTATAATTCCTTTGTAATTATGGCTTTTTGGGACTTACTCAGTTCATATGATCCCAAATGTCATTTTTGTCATTTCCATTGTGTCTGGAGCATCATTTACACAAATATTTCATATATGGAGCGTTAGAAGTGGACTCTATTTCCATCCCTTGCATATTTTAAACTTTTTCAAAGAATTGGTTTGTTGGGACCAATATATCGGACAACTGACCAATAAATCGGTCATTTGGCAAATTTATCGACCAGTCAGTGCCAGGTATAAAAATTGCATTTTCCATATTTTTCTTCATTTTTCACAAAATAGGTCCTTGTTTTCTCTGATTTCCAGTCAATATAAATTGATCTTTAAAGAGGTTTAATTAAATTCTACTCTGTAGAAGCACATTACAGTGGTTCTACGATTCTTTTTACTGAGTAATTCCTCATATTTTTATAATATAAGCTTTCTATGACAATATCTTTCGATTTTACCATTAAATTTATCTTTATTTTTTACTGTACAATGTACGAGCTATGCTCTACACCTTAGTATAAATATTTTCCTTTTTCGAGCTATTAGGGTTTATAAACATGATTTTAGCCGGGATTTTTACCCCTCTATTTATATAGCAATATGGGTCTTGTTTTAGTCGTAATGACACGTGGATTAAGTATTTTTCTAACTTTGTTTGATTTCGATCTTCGTACGTGATTCTGGGCATTTGGGCATATCTCGAGGACATCACCGGAATCCAGGTAGGCTCGGGTCTACTTTCTTCATTCTAGGTATTAGTATAGTATATGTAAAGTAAAGCGTCATCTCGGCGCCAGGATGATTATTCGACCCCGATATGCTTATTGCTCTGGCCCATGGTGTCACGACCCAAAATCTCAGGTCATAATGGCATCTACGACCCTCCTATAGAAAAGCCTAACCCTACATCCCGGAGCTACGCGCAATGGGCTATAAACTCTCAGAACAACCAATGTTGCAAAGGAAAGCATAAACAATATATAATAACGAAAGCCAAAAGGAAATCATACATAACCCAACTCCCAAAACCTGGTGTCAGTCGTATATGGAGATACTATACAGAATATATAGAAAGATACAAAATATGAGGTAACTCCTATAAAAGGTAATATAATACAGGGCCTACTATGGACTAAATAAAACAAGCAAAAGTCAAGGAAAACACAGTCGGTTCGGATGGAAAAGCTCACCATAATCTCCGTAAATCAGCTAGATCTACCCTGCATGATCACAGCATCGCTGATAACCCCTACAGGTGTCTATACCATGGAAAAGGGTACAAAAGTGCAGCATGAGTACAAAGCAAGGTACCAGTAGACATCATCGGCCGACTGGGTTAAAATAAAACGCAAGTAATAAAGGCAAGGAAGTAAAACAGGTCAGTAATAGTAAAGGAATAGTTAAAGAAACAATAATACTAATAATAAGCAGAGGAGTAAGATATCGAATGTGCCAAAATAGATCTACAAGAATTAGACATGGTAGATGCAGTCTACAGAGTCCAATATTCAAAACCCAAAATGAAGTAAGGAACATGCCTGTGCCCCAGCTCAGTCAAACCCTACTAATCATGATATCATATACGCATAAACCACGAATAAAGATTGAAATAGAAGAATGTCACTAAATAAGGAATAGGACGTAAATACACAAAACCTGTGTGGCGTCCCATACCACCGGTAAGTACAAACAGCACACCAAAACATACCTGGCACCTCATCTCACCGGTAAGCACAGATAGCACAAAAAAACCACTGTGACTCCCCTCCTTAAGCCCCGTGAGCACACACTATACTGAGGAAACACACAGGGATGCAGAAAAATAAAGTAGAACAGCACCATCGGACACACACCCCTTGTCAGTGTCAATAATCAATATCAGACACACACACCCTGTTATTATCAATAATCAAAATCAGAAACACACACCCTGACAGTGTCAATAATCGACATTGGACACACACCTTGTATCAATGTTAATAATCAACATCGAACATAAACACCCTGTCAGTGTTAATAAACAACATCAAACACACACCCCCTGTCAGTGTTAACAATCAGGGACTTTCCCTCATAACAGCAGTGCCAAGTCTCTAGCCCAAATAGTAAATATAAAAGATTATCAACATACCAGTAACAATAAGATGAATAACAATGGAACGAAAAGTAAAAAAAGTCTAAGATTAGCCAAAGGCAACCAGCTAAGTGCTCATCTCACCACACTCGTCGTGTAATAGCTAAAATAGTTTTCGAGGTCAGTGGCCTCCACACGGTCAAACCAGGACTCTAGCATACAACCCTCACCCTCTATGGCCTTTCATAGGCCCCCAAAATCCAACAAGAATATCAATAGAAATACAACGATCAACCTAAATAACCCAGCCCACACTACAAGCCATATCACAATCATATTATTAATAACCCAGTCTACAGTGCATATAAATAAACCTAGCCTACCTGGACCCTGGAAAAAATCCCTGAAAATGCATGTATGATGAACTCGAAGCTCCAACACAGTCGGTACCACCCAAAACTAAACAAATTACAAGTCAAGGGATCAAAATATAAATAATAAGACCCACATTGCAATTAGCAACTCGGGTCAGGAAGCAGGCCCTACAGCCCAAAAAACAAACTAAATATACCGAGGCATAGCCCTTAGCTCGAGGGACTCATGGTCAAAAAATGAGCTTAAGGCAATAGCGAAGCGAAGGGTAAACTAGGTCTAAAGAAATGAAATAAAAATACTTTTCACAAGTAAAGAAAGTGGAAAATAATGAGGATTACCCAAAAAAAACCAAGTACCGTGAACTCCCACAACCAACCACGCAACTCCCCATGGATTAAAACACTTAAAACTAGTTCAAAAGCTCAAAGAGGGACTAAAAACAAAATGGCAATCAGCTGAAAATGAAAAGGGAGATGCCCTATTTATAGAGTGTAAGGGGCCACAAGCGCTAAAATGTGATTATGGGGATTGGTCTATAACAGAGTGTTCTTTACAATTAAATGTGATTATCAATCAAAGTTAGTTATAAAATGAATTCAAGTGATGATAAAACCTAGGATTATGAGCGAATTTATGGATTATAAACATTAATGGTCTTGCAATCTTTCCTAAGTGTGGAGTTATTTATAAAGACAGAGCTATTTATCCATATAATTTTCAACCTATAATCCTAGATAAATCTCTTTACACCATGGTCATGCTGTAAAAGAGTGCATGGTCTCCATCATAATAACTCAAGATATTAACCTTATTACCGCAATAATCATTAGACGAGGGTTAGTGCCCCGAATTTCATAGCATAATATCATCTACTAATTTTAACCATAGGTTTAGTACTAGTTAAACCTAGGCATGTTCTAGTATTTGAAATGACTAAAAATCCATTAAACAGTAGAGATTATGTGTTCATACACTTGGTCAGATGCAAGAATCATATTAATATTAAAACCCTAGTTTTGTTTCTCCCATGGATCCCACAACCCTAGAGTTGCGATTTAGATACTGATGATTGTTAAAACACAACAATAAGAATAAAATGTAATAGGCATCATAAAAAGAGAATAGTCTTCAAATTGATTATAATTAACAATCCATGATCATAATAGAAACACACTTGTATTCTTGTGGAAGATAATAGTGAAACAATTGTAGTCTCCTAAAATTAGGTCAACAGAAGTTGTGTATAGAAAAATAATAATTAAGAATTCTATGTATTTCAAAATAACCTAATATAGATATTTATAGTGCATGGGGCAATAGTAATATCCAAAACTTGGAATTAATTGTCATTCAAATTTGTGCAGAACATCAGGCGAGCCGTATGGCCTCAGATAAGTCGCCTGATTTGTCATATGTTTCCTTCTTTTGAATAGTAGGATTCAATTTGGGCAGAACCAGTTGAACGAACTGTCTTCCATTAGGAGAACCATCCAATCTTCCATCTATTTCCTCATTTTAACTAGTGAGCTTTGGCTTGGATGAAACCCACTTGGGCGAGATGCCTGAGGTTGGGTGAACCGCCTAATCCTTCGCCTGATCTATTCCTCTTAAACAATGGACTTTCTGCTAGATGACACATCTTGGGAGAACCACCTAGGGTTGGGCAAAATGCTAAAGTGCCTTCAAAAATCAATTTTTTTCTACATTTGCTCCAAAGTTCTAGACATCAACTTTACCCTGAAAATACACAACAAACACATCAAATTACATAAAATTTACTCAAGAACATGCATATTTTCATAGTTTTAAGCGCAATATATGATATAAAATGTCGTCATATAAACACCCTCAACCTAGAAAGTGTATTTGTCCAAAAGAAACAAAACATAAACATTAAACACTTAAAATACCCCTAGTATAAAATCTAACTCAGCACAATCATTAGGCATCTGTTACACTAGCTAACTGTTTTGACCTACTAACTACAACTTTTGAGCAAAGCACCGAAAGACTGCAAGGCTTATGTCCCCTAAAATCACTGCAGTAACTTACTCACAATTAATTTAAGAACCTACTTGATCTCACTACAGAGAAGTCCTACATATTTATAGAGATTGATCTACCATAGGACTGGGAAAGTATCAGCTCACTCTTAGAAAGAAATATAATTATGCATACAACAGCTATAGGCTTGCCCTTATCAATTATAACTCATTTTTAGCAGGTTAACAAGAATCAAATTAGGACTTTGTTTGGCTTATAATATTTCAAATACTGGTAGGGAATCATTTGGGAACCTAGTAACTGACTCGCCTTATTTCGTTACCTCCTATCTACTTTTCATTATTAGCCGTTTTTCAATCTTTTTTTTCTCTTTCTTTATCCTCAAAGCATTTATTTATGTGGACTTCTCCTCCTCCCCTTTTGTTTGTAATCTATACACACAACCATATGTATACTGATATATATTTTTTGAAGTCTTTATGGTGGTCACCCTCAACCTAATTTTTAACTTAGGTTGACGACACATTATTCACTACCATACCATGGCCAATAAAGAATGTTACCCCATGTTATTTTGTAGGGTTTTCAACATAGCCACCCCCAAAAGTTACAATGCCTAAGTCAAGGTACACAATATCCATCATATAATTAGGTCCACAATAACTACTTCTCATTTTTGGAGATCAACTATGGTTGGTTTCAGAAGGATATTTATAGGGGTCAACTTTGAAACTCAACATTATTTGTAGACTCTTTTAAGTCTTAGTGACTTATCAAAGAAGGCCTAGGATCATTTTCAAATCAACCTATTTTCTACTTAGCTCAAATTGAACTAGGAAAGTTCTAGATATCGCATACACAAAAAGATTAGACTATTTTTAGTCACCCATACTTTGCGAGTAGGACACTTATATCAACCTAAAAATGTTATACAGATAATTTAAGTTCTACAATTGCAATCAGCATCACTCATCTTTTACAACTCATAATGTAATATAACTAACATTTAACATAAGCCAATGAACTCTTGATATTGAAATGTTTTATATAGGGGTATAGATGTTGAATACAATATATAAAACATAAAACTATATCATAAACATGTCAGTTCTCCTAGATAGCATGTTTGAGAGAAAAGAACATAGCAACAAAAACCCTAGGATGAATGAAATAAAACAAACAAATATAAAAAATACAAAATAACATAGGAAAACAAAATAGGTCATAAAAATACAAAATAGGTACTCCCCTCTGCACACAAAACCTTACATTATGCCTAGTGTATATACTAATAAAACATTAGTGAGATCGGGGATGCGTACCATAAGAACAACCTATGTTGTACCATGTGCCTCAGGATCATCCCTATATGGCTATTCTATGGCTGTACTTGCCACTTCAGTGTACTTCTTACTGATCGTAGGTGCCTTGCCTATATGCTCAGACTCAGTAGCATTATACTGGTAGTTGTACCCATATATCATGCTCTTTTCCTATCCTCGTCAAGCACATATGTCTCCCTAAACGCATGTAAGGCCTCTTCCAAATCCTACCCCTCATATATGCTACTCCTCTTGTGCTTTTTTTTCTTGTCAGAGTCCTTAGCATCATCTCACCAGCCAATACAGCCTTACGCTTGGACTTTATTTTATCTAGGCTCAGAATACGATCCTCTTTATCAGACTCAAGTTGATCTTCTGCAACTAGGGAACTTGGATAATGGCCCTGTTATAATAAGGTGATATTTACCGTTAACTTCTCTAGATCAAAATGGGATCCAGCCCATTCAGTTGGGCTTATAAGGTGGAGACGTTCATTTATTTTCTCTTTCATATTTCTATAAGGTCTGGATTGTATCATACGACTCAAGAGTTTCTTTGATTTTTCCGTCCATAAGTTGCTCGACCTTAATAGACAATACCTCTAACTGTTTTCCATTCTTCTTCACCCTCCTAACAAGTTTTGAGAAATTCAGTGGGTGAAGTCAAAAAGAGAAGGTGGAGGGAGTTCAGCATGATGGCTAGGTGGTAGGCCCTGTGGACTAAACTCACTTGAATCTCAGTGCGCAGAAGTCATGCCAGCTGCATCAGTTGGGTTTGTTCCTAATAGGTCTTTCGAACCTATTTGAGAAGTTGAAGCAGCTCAATTCTTTCATCTTTTTATTTCTTCTTTTGAAAGATTGTTCAACCTTTCAATGTCGTGCATCTTGATGAATCACTACCCACATCAATCCTAAGGAGAATTAGCACATTTTCCTTCTAATATAGATCAGTGATTAAGTAGGTATAAGGATAGACAGTACTTTCGCTCAAAGCGCGAATCTGCATCTCTTTAGCAACCAAACCACAAAAGTTCATCTTGTACTCTAAAATAAGGAAAGCAACCAGAATAGCATCCTCGTCTATTAACTTAGCTTCCCATGTTGTTCAGATACTTATTCATTCCACCACCCACAAAAACTTTTTTATGAAACTCATCGACCCAATCTGGATTGGCAAGCGCGGGTTGTTCAACCATGCCAGCGCTGCATCTATTATCATCTAAGTGAACCACTTCCACTAAGTTTTTTGTTTCATATACCAATACATATATTTAGGGTGTTTATTCGTAGCTATATAATCAGGTCCAAAAAATATTCTATTGATTGTTTTCTTGGAGATATCCACCTCCACTCACCGCACCATAAAAGAACTCAACATGTACATGTCTGATGGTTTTTGGCCTTCACCAGCCTTACGCATGTAGAATTCATGAATTATAGTTGGGTAATATTTACTGAGAGGCTTCTTCATCCATCTCAATTGATAGTCCCAAAATACCTGCTCAATCATTGGATAATTTGGGAAGTGTGTGGTCAAAATCATGACTTCCTTGATAATACTTCTTTTGAACTGATCCTTAGCATTGGTATTCAGTCCCTCAGCAAAAATATTATTAGAACCTGGCACTGCCCACCGGGACTCATCTCAAAACTCAGGATTTTTGGTCTTGATGACCTGATAATGTCCCCCTATAGGTGTGCATCTTGGCTGCAAAAAGTGGAAATATAGGGCTTTCTACACTAATACTGCTTTTTTGCTCTCTGTCCCCAATGAATCCCCTGAATCATCACTGAATTCCTCATCAGAAGAGGAAGTTAGAACTGGCTTAGGGCGAGATGGCTCAGCTGGAGACTGATCTTGTCGTGTTTTTTACCTTGTAATATGTTATTCTAGCTATCCTCCTCATCCCGTATCCCTCGATATATACCAGTACTTCATCCTTTTCCTCTTCGTTGTGTAATTTTTAAAGCCATTATTACCAGTATTATTGAACAGTCCACTTTTTTCTTAAGAGCTAAGGTTTGTTTTAAAGTAATTAGAGCTTAAGGTGATGAAGATTGTATCAAAACTTGGGTATTTATAGCTTGAAATTGGTGATTGGGGATGGTGGAGAGGTTAGTGGTCGAGTGGGAAGAGGAAGAGGGAGAAGCACGATTGTTTTTTTACATGGGAAATTTGAAACAAATTAATTTTAAGACATGGATCATGTGTATTTAAGGTTGAATAAGGTGGGTCGGGTTGGATTTTATAAAACATACCCAACCTATTTTAAATTAAATTTACCTAGGATAGAATATTGGGTGGCTCATCCAAGTTTGGACGACTCGTCCAACTGTTATGTCTGTGGCCCATTCTTATCCATTGTAATTTAGTTTGGGCAGCAAGATTGGGAATTTCATCCATTTGTTCCATCTGTGATACCTTTTTATCCAGTGTAGTTTAATTTGGATGATAATCTTGGAAGTTTCATCCAGCATTGGATGATTCTCCCATTCTTCTATCCCACTGCATTATCATCCATTTACACTCCGTAAACCTGTGCACTCAC
>JBDJHY010613980.1:0-16335 GCA_039654485.1 Withania somnifera | reverse complement strand
CCTTCCGGAGCTAACGGAACTGTCGGAATTTAATTCCGAGCTCGTTTTGAAGGAAAGTTGACTTTAGTCAACGAGTATTAAATTTAAGGCTCTAAAACAAGGAATTTGAGATATCTGTCGACCGAGTTACCAGGGATTCGAACTATCGGTCCCAACAAGTTATAAATGACTTGGGGTAACTACCGAAATGCTCTAGGATGCAAGATATTGCGTATTTATGATAAATGAACTTAAGGGTCGTTACATATACTAATGTATTTCATTTGGAGGGAGTAATTTATAATTTGTTCAAAGAAGATTTACCATCTACTTTGAAGAATGAAGTTTAGTCAGCTGAAACCACCTAAACTTTATTACATAAGAATTATTGTTGTAATATACTTCTTTTGTACAGATAAGGTATAGAAAATCAAACCCCTCATTCACAGAGATCCATATTATAGATTATTATTAGTTTTTGAGAGTTAAATGCATTTGGATTGCTGTGTGCTCTACCATTTCTGACATACATATACATTGGCACCATCTTGGTTAGCAATAAATGCAATATCAAAGAGTCCACAAGATTTTGACATCCTCTTCTCATTGGTTGCCTTAAAGTCAAATTTTAACCACTTGACAACCCAATATGCGCGATGCTCCAATTCGACTGGTAGGTGAAAGGTGTTTACAAAGACCAATCGATACGGCAAAGTACTGAGTGGAGTTTTAAATGCAGTTCTTTATGACTACAAGGCATCATCGAGCTTTTCATCCCAATCCTTCCTCTGTGCATTCACTGTATTTTGGAGGATCTTCTTGATTTTCTATTTGATACCTCCACTTGCCCACTAGTTTGGGGGTGATAGGCAGTGGCTACCTTGTGTATCACTCCTTACTATCTCAATAAGCCCTTAAATTATGCCTTCCGAAAGTGCCATCCACCATCACTAATCATTGCTCATGGAGTACCAAATCTTGTGAGGATATGTTTCTTCACAAACTTTAGTACCAGTCTCGCGTCATTTGTGGATAGTGCAAATGCTTCCACTTATTTTGGTACATAGTCAACTGCTATGAGGATTTAGCCCTATAAAGTCAACACCCCAAACATTGAAGATCTCAATTTCAAAGATGTTATTCAATGGCATCTCGTGACTTTTGGATATGGACCCCATCCTTTGGCAATGGTCGCACCTCTTTACAAACTCATTAGCATCCTTAAACAATGACTTCCAAAAGAAACTTGACTTTAACACTTTGTGTGCGGTGCATTTCCCTCCACGATTGCCCCCATAGAGTGAAGTATGGCATTTGGAAAGAATCTTGTGCATCTCACACTTTGGCACACACCTCCTAACTGAACCTTACTTATATAAGAATGGCTTATGCCATAAATAAAACCTATACTCATGGCTCAGTCACTTCTTCTTTTGGTTTGTGGCTCTCGGTGGAAAAACTCAACTTACCAATAGATTGACTATATCGTCATACCTGAAATTCTTCCCTAATTTACCTTTACTCCTCAATATGCTCATGACTTTCCTATTGGGACAGGTGATCATCCACATGATTTTCACAACCCTTACCATCACAATCTCAAGATCAAACTCTTGCAGAAAGGGGATCCACCTAATAAACCTAGGTTTAATATCCGTCTTGTTAAAAAAATATCGAATAGCCGCACAATTGGTATACAAAATTACTTTAGTTCCTACAAGGTATGTCGTAAATTTATCAAATGCATAAACAAATCCAAGCATTTCCTTTTCAGTGACAATATAGTCCACTTATGCAGTAGCCAAATCATTGGTATCATAATATATAGAGTGGAAGATTTTATCCTTTCTCTATCCTAATACTGCACCCATGATAGTATCACTCCGTCGTACATCAATTCAAAAGGCAACTCCTTGTTGGGAGAAACAAGAATAGGAGCCTTTGCCAAAGGTTACTTGAAATGATTAAAGGCTTTTAAACATTCAACAGGAATTCAAATTGCACATCCTTTTAAAGGAGTCTACACAAAGAGAGAGATCTTAGAGAAATCATGAATGACTCTTCACAAAAACCTGGCATGTCTAAGAAAACTCCTCACCCCTCGAACTGTGACAGGGTGTGGTAACTCTGAAATTACATCAGTCCTGTCGTTTTCAACTTTTCAACCCACCTTGGATACCATGTTCCAAAGAAAAATGTCTTCTTTCGACAAAAAGTAACATCTTTCCCAATTCAATACCAAATGTGTTTCTTCACATCTTGATAAAACATTATACGTATTCTGTCAGCACACATAAAAAGAGTTTCTGTAAACATAAAAGTTATCCATAAATACCTCGATGAAATCATCTACCATGTCACTAAATATTGCCATCATACACCATTGGAAAGTAGCATATGCATTTCACAACCCAAAGGGCATGGACCGAAAAGCGTAGGTACCGAACAGGCATGTAATCATTGTCTTCTCCTGATCTTTAAGAGCTATGGATATTTGATTATACCTCTAATATCCACCCAAGAAGATAAATTAATCTATTCCCACAAGTTTATCAAGCATTTGATCCATGAAGAGAATCGGATTAATGATCCTTGCGGGTTGCCTCATTGAGCTTATAGTAGTCCATGAAAATTCACCATCTGATGACTGTACAAGCTTATTTTTTTCATTTGTCACCACGGTCATGCATCCTTTTTTAGGGATGCATTGCACTAGACTCACCCAATTATTGTCGGACATGAGGAAAATAATACCTGAATCTAATCATTTCATCACCTTTTTCCTCACTACCTATTTCACTGAAGAATTCATTCTTCGCTGCTACTGTACCCTTCGATTACAGTTCTCCTCCATCAATATTTTATGCATACAAATTCAGGGATGATGCCCTAAATATCCTATTTCCTATTCTTCAATACTGGCAAACTTCAATAACCTGTGCCTTAGAAAATTTGGCAGCAAGTATAACTGCCAGAGTCTTGTTTTTGCTAAAGAAAGCATACTTTAGATGGATGGGCAAGGCTTTCAGCTCCAACTTATAGTTTTTTCAACAGATGGCTTTATTGGAGGCCCAAGCGACCCATTTAGGGGCTTATACATACTCCTTTTTGTATAAATGCTTGCAAGGTTTAATATCTGAATCATCTTGTGAGCTTCTATATCTCTTTCAATTTCTTGACCCATGATTGCCCTTACTAGTGGATCACTACTAATTGGTACTGACAATTCATTTTCTGCATCATTCATTGTGATTGCCGATAACTCCTCACATATTGCCAGTAGATTTCGGGCCTTGTAAACTATTATACTTTGTCATGTACCCTCATAGTGAGTCGCCTTGCCAACCCGTGGCAAAAAATGGATTCCCCAAAATAAATGGGACTTTTGGATCTGGCTTAAAATCCAAAATAATTAAGTCAATAGGAAAGATCAAAGATCCTACATACACCACCATGTGCTCCACTATGCAAAAAGGTCTAACCAAAGATTGATTGGCCAGTTGTTGAAAAATAGTGTTGGGGATTGGAGTATCCAAATCAATTTTTTTGAAGTAACAAGTTGGCATGAGATTTATGATAGCACCTAAATCACATAACCTCTAACATTAAGACCCTGACCAATAATAATTTGAATGGAGAAACTGCCTGGATCTTTTTGCTTCGTGTGTAATCTATTTTAAATGTATGATGTGCACTCTTGAGTAAGAGCCACTATAGCATGATTAGTAAGCCAATATTTGTTTGCCACAATGTCTTTCACATACTTGGCATAGTTTGAATCCCTTGCAATACATCAATTAGAGGCAAGTTAATATAAGCTTACCTTAATAATTCCTTAAAATTCTAGTATCCCTCTTATCCTTTCTATTTTTTTAATCTTTGAGGAAATGGTAGTGGAGGTCTCACAATAGTTGTTGCACCTACAGGCTTAGTATCTTGTTCATTGCCACTGTCGACCTTGTCTCTGTTGCTTTCAGCCTCTTTGCTAACTTGATTTGTCTTTTGAGGCACTAACTCATGCAACTGAAATCCACTTATTGTTGTGACTACATTTAACTATCTTGGGTTCTAGTCTGTGTTACTTTGGAGACCCCCTGGGGCCATGTATTTTGTGACACAACCTATTGGCCCATTTGCCTCTCCAGTTATTATGTAGCTATTTGCTGATTTTTCAGATTTTTTTCTGGCCCTGCTAATCTCTCACTATATCATGCCTACCCCTCTAGTGTCTTTTTCAGTATCTCTTCTGTACTGTTACCGGGCTGCATATTCTATGAGGTACCATAATTTTATGGATTCAATTTCAGTCTGTGTTGCTGATTCGATTAATTGTTTCTATACTGACTTACACCCTACTGATGTTGTTGATTCTGATTTCTATCCCAAGAAATTTGGGTTGTTTTTCCATCTTGAATCAGAAGTGTTTTCGTAAAATTTCTGTCCTTAGCCCCTTAGTGCATTTCCTATGAAGCTAACCGAATCAAAGTTGGACAAGCATACATCAGACGTATGATCGCCTCTCCTATATGTCTCATACCAATTCATAGCCTGAGATTGAACTACGTTCACTACAACCTGTTGTTTTGTTTCTCTCCAAAAGTTTGTGCGAACAAGTTTTGGAGAGATGAAATTTGTGCTGATAAAGCTGTGACCGCATGTAACTCCATTACCACAAAAATATTATTTCTACCATTTTCTCTTGACATGTCTCCATTCCAATCTCATTACCCATGGCAATCTTATTCAACAGTGTATACATCTCATCATTTATTCGCTCCAAGTCCTGTCTCCCAGATGCTGAGTCCAGCAATATTTATAGATTAGGTTATAGGACCTTAATAAAAGTGTGCAACAATACTTCGTTGGAGTGCTGATAATGAGGAAAATTTTCTAAGAAATGCTTTAGATATCTACCAAGCTTGGTAGAGTTTTTGCCTAGATTTTTTCTGAAGCTTAGGATTTCACTCCTCGGTCGTGCTGTTTTCTCAGATAGAAAGAATCTAATCAAAAACTTCATTGGTATGTCCTCCCATTAACAAATAGAATTATGTGGCTCTGCATCGAACTACCTTTTTGCATCACCAAGCAAGGAGAATGGGAATAAAGTTAATCTCATATAATCCAGGGAGACTCCCTCTGGAATGTATATCACTGATCTCAAGGAAATTTTTAATATGTTGCTATAGATCCTCATGGGAGAGACTAGTGAATTACCCTCTAGTGTGCAGATATTGCAAAATATTCTGTATTAGCTTAAATCTACCTCCAGGTGCGGGTTTCTGTATGGCGAAGCTAGCATATGTGGTCCTTGGAATGGCAACCTCACGGACTGATCTCAGAGTTGTCATTTCAACAGGTAATAGAATTGTTGGTTGATCCAGTTGAGTGTGTGGAACAGAATGAGAGAATTCTTCGGTCATTTGTTTTTTATGTATAAACCGTTCTAGTTCTTGAAAGGGTTCAACAAAATCTCTGTTCCATGCAAGATTAATGGTAATAATGCCTAAAAAATTAAAACAACAAAGATTAAGTCGTTAATAATTGCACAATAGAAAATATCTTACAAAAATGAAAACTAATTACCAAGTCCCCAGCAATGGCGCCCAATATTTGTTGGCTTCCTAACACACACGAAAGTGTATGTGGTCTCACAAGTAATATAATGGCTCTTCTGAACCGGATATTAAACCCACAAGGACTTGGAATTGTGAATTAGTTTCATAAATGATTCTTATGAGGAGCTCAATATATATTGCAACTAGAAGTAACAATAGAAGAAATTGATCGTTTTATATTATTCCAATGTAATTATGGATATGTAAATAAGACTTGGGATTAAACGATTAAGTAGTATCGACATAACTAAACATTCTGGGCCAATGGTATTGCACACATTCGTATATAATCTTGATTTTCCATAAACATCATTATCTCTCTAATTATTGGTTTTGGGATTGATAATCCTCTACTGACTATTTATATAATCCCCACAACTAGTTTGATCAACTTATAATGTTTTGATTTAACATAAATGCATTAAAATTATCTTCCCGATTTAATCAAGTGATTCAAATAAGTACACGATCATGTCTTAATGGCTAATCATGTTCGTTATTCTTTTATTAGATTCACAAACTCAATCACACTCCTTACACTTCCTTTTCACTCATAAGATTACCATATAGGTGCACTTTAGAGCTATATATTTATTCTAATGGTGGCCAAGCTATTAGAACACATTAAATCTGAAGCATACAAATAATTAATAATGAGAAATATTCACTATTTTATATAAAACAAATGCAATACAATATGTGTTATTTGTAACCCTATAAAAAGGGTTTTTAGCCAAGAATAATCATGTTCAATTTAGAAAATAACATTCACGTATAAAAAATTGAGCAATACATGTAACCCTAGATTTCTTGAATATCTCTTCTGCTTGATGTTTTCTATCCTAAGTGTTGCACACTGCTCCAAAACGTCGAACTAAGGCTTATATAGATGCTAAAATGAAAAGACCAAATTTCCCCCAACTTGTCCTGCAAGTTGAAGACAACTGCTACCCGGGTAAACAGAGGAACACAACGTGATCCCATTCGTGATGGGCAGGACATCACGTCGTGATCCATATCGTGATTAGGCCAATATGTTTTCATTCTTCTCCCTTCTCATTCAAACTTCAATTCTCACTTAATCTACATTCCCCAAGGCTTAAAATATACCTGAAATTAGCTAATCACATGGGTTAGTGATTCTACATATGTATTTGCTACAACATACTCAAAAAGTGCATAATTAGTCTCAAAGACAAGTCAACACAAGGGAATTAAATGGAGTTAAGTCATATAAACATGACTAAGATCAAGGATGAGTACCAAACACGGTACCCATTAGGCATCAAAGGCCGACTGGGCTAAAATAAAGTACAACTAATAATGGCAAGTAAGTAATATAGGTCAAAAATAGTAGGAAAGCAGTAAAACTAATAGGAAATGCAGAAAGATAAAGATACTGGAGTCTAATACATCAATAGAGTACAAGAACAGGTCTACAGGAAACTAAAATATGGTAGGCATTTATGAGGAATAACCACTATCCGAGAAGCCTCAAATGGAAGCAAGGGAACATACCTATGCTACAAGAAAGTCGAGACCTAACTCTTCTATATATATATATATATATATATATATATCAAGATTAAAGAATAAAACAAAATGTAAACACACAAACTGCCTAGCATCCATCCCGCCGGCAAGTACAAATAGCACAAAAAAACCTACCGTGACTCCCCCATTAAGCCCGATGAGCACAAATAATCTCATCATAAAGATCACCTTTTCTATCAATTTAGTCAAACTACAAGCAGTATAATACTCCAGATTTCAGATATGTTGGTCGAGCTCCTCTTATTTCTGTATTCTCAAACTCTCCTATTTCACCAAAGTTCAAAATTGGGGTAGCTTGTGAAATTTCAAAATAGTTCTTAAAATCAAGGATATTAAATGACAAGTAGCCTAGATTCTTGTGTAATCCAAGATATCTAGGAAACCCCATGCTTAGGTGTAGCTATATTCCCAAACATGCCCTATGACCTTTCTTTGAAAAATAAATTGAGTGCTCACTTAAAATTGAGTCGGTCGAATTTTCTTTATTGATAGTCTCTCTCATCGATCCAATATAAATTATGTAACAGTTGTTTACACTCAATTTTTATCATCTCCTAATTAAAGAATTATCCATCTTTGATTTCAAAATAAATTAAATAACTAAGCTTGCAATTAGAGGAATAGTTTTTTCATAATTAAAATATTTTATTCTTTACAAATATATATATATATATATATATATAAATATATATATATATATATGTATGTATGTATGTATGTATGTATATATGTATGTATGTATGTATGTATGTATGTATTATTTCCAAAATTTAAAAATAAATTTAAATATTTTACACATCATATTTTATGCATATTAATTTAGAATTATAATTTTTTAAGATAATTATCAAATTCCATTGAAAATTATTTATTTTTATTGTTTAATTAAAGATTCATTAAATAGTTAAAAATAAATTAATTGAAAATTGGCTTGATTACATTTCAATCAAACTAAAGACAAGTTAAAATCCCCAATTTTATAGCCCAAATTGAAACAATTTTGATCTCAAGCAAAGAAAATTAAACCCCTGGCCCAACCCAATACCCCTCAACATGGCCAAGTATCCTAATTCACTTCCCCACCGCTTTATTTGGGAAAGATGCTCTGAAAGATAGCAGTTCTCTCATCCACATGCCTAATTCTGACTTTGTTGACAATTTTACTGGTCTACCTTGTTAGTTTTAATCTACAATAAAAGAAGCTTTTCTTGTACAAAATTATGGAAAAGCTTAAAAAAATACAAAAAAAAAATCCCTAGTTTGTTACATCACATTATTCGATCTATTATCATTGTGTATGTTATGATTCTCAAAAGGTAAGGTTTCCATTTACCTTATTTGTATTGACGATGAGTC
Source organism: Withania somnifera (assembly GCA_039654485.1). Lineage (NCBI taxonomy): Eukaryota > Viridiplantae > Streptophyta > Magnoliopsida > Solanales > Solanaceae > Withania > Withania somnifera. Next base: position 7,831 of record JBDJHY010613980.1, on the reverse strand, counting down.
CATGTAGTACATAGGTGCTCCATTTTATTGGTTCGGGTATTTCCCTTTTTTTGAATTTTGAATTCAAAAAATCCTCGATCGTTAATTTGGCATTTTTTATTTTTTCATGTTATTTTTCCCCCTTAGGAATGGATATTTGGGGGGGGGGTGTTTACCCCTTTCTCATGTTATTTCCCAAGTCTAATTTTCCAATAAATTCCCACCAACTACCCCACCCACCCCTCACCCCCACCCCCGCTCCCCTGTTCTACATCCCATTCATAAAGGGAATTTGAATCTTATTCTGATAAGAATTAAGGAGATATTTTAAGTATTACAATAATTAACATTAAGCTAGTTTATAAGGTAAATTTTTATATTTCTAATTCCATGGGTGTTTCATTAAGGTGGCATCTCTTGTATCTGTTAAAGGGAAATATAAATTGGAGAGTTAAATTTGTTCGATTGAATATTTAGTAGTTAAAAGCCTTCTCTACTGTATTTTCCAGTTCCTTCTCCATTGAAGGTGCAATTCTTTTTCATTTTGGTGTTAAGCCTAAGAATGATTTGTTTTATTGTTAGACTTGGATTTTACTTTGACATACTTATTATTATGTTATATGTTTGAGTTTATTATGATGAGGGTAGGTTTAATGTGTTCCTTAGTTTTGCTTGTATTGTTTTATTTTTAAACTTAGTCTATCTAGCTTTTAGATGATAGTTTTCTTTCTTTGATTCTATTTCATCTAGCGCATCAAGTATGTGTATTCAAGTTTATGTGCGTGAATTGTTTAAATGTTTGGTGTGGATATTATCCTAGTTTAAAATTTGTTGGTGGCTTGCTGATTATCATCATTTTAGTGTTAGATAATACATATGTTTTTCTATTTCCTACATTTCTCTTCTTATTTCAAATGTGTTTTCCAAAAATGTTTTTTTCATTTAGCCTACTTTCCTAAAGTTTCCGTATATAAAAAATCATTTCCCTTTGAAAATAGACTGCTTAATTTTCCTTGTGACCCTTTGGCGGGGATTAAGAGGGTATTCATCCCTTATTGAACCCCTTTATGATGCAAGAAGGCTTCTTGATAAAAAAAATTTCTTGTCAACGGTTCAATAGAAATTCCCTCAGTATTGAGTTGTAAAAGCATCTTCATCCCACCGGTAGACAATCCTAACTCCGGCCAAAGAATAAGCAATGGACTAGTACCAAGAATAAAAGAAAAAGGAGATGAAGAGCGAAATAGAATAAGAACAAAAAAATGCATAAATGAAAATAACTCCTCAGACCTGGTGTCGTGCTTCTAGAGAATCTATATACATAAAATTACAAAATACATCCCACCACGGGGCAAAACTACAAAATAGTAAACCTAAACTAAGAAAAGGAAAATTTTGTTTTGGAAGGAGAACTGGTCAATAAGTATGCAATATGCTCACCCTATCTCTGAAAAAGCTTCAACCTATCCACACGATCTTGCTCGGCTTGCAGACTCGTAATCGGACATGCATCAAAAAAATATGCAGAAGTGTAGTGTGATTACCAAAACCAAAGGGTATCCAATGAGCATCATAGGATGACCGGGGAAAAGCAAGCATAAGGTAAGGTAAAGTGAATTCATAATCTAAGAAGGCACTAGCATTCAATAACAGACAATGAAGGGTAATAATAGTAATAGCTAGTAAGCACAGTAAAAGGAAAACTATAGTAGGTACTCAAAGTGGACCTAAGTCACAAATAAATTATGACCAACACGACACATACCTAGAGCTCCAACATAACCATCAAAGTGAAGGACTAGAGGAAAAGAGAAACATAGGAAATGTAACACCTGAATATAATACAAACCAAGGCAAGATAAAGTAACCAACATCATAAAAGAGTAGCGAAAACAGCCTATATAACAATATGCACACCAGCATATAAGTAACCAAACGGGCTTTCCCCCATAATCCCAAAAGAATGCAACAAAAAGTGAAATATGCAATACAAATGGGTGATAGAAGATAAATAGTGCTTTATGCACCTTCACTGATACATGAATCAACCAGGAGAGAACCCATAAAAGGCTACTCATTTACTTATCCCTTCTACTCCTGTACACCCCTCCCCCACTAACACAACATACCTCAAGCATATAATCCTAGGTCAAAAGGTCCATGAAAGGATTTCATCCCACATAGAAAAGTCTTGTAAAAATGCAAACTAGTGGCATAGTCATCAAGGTAGAAACTATCAAACTAGGCCTCAACCCATATATCATATCTCACTGAAAAACTCATGTCCGCTATGTGCCTAATCTAAATCACAATAAAATCTATTCATCTCTCGCTAGGCAGAGTCTAGAAAATATAGTGATAGTGAGAAAATAGGCTCAAATTATGTGAGAAAGTAGCTCCATACTACTGATGAGAAGAGTCATGTAACGTATAAATATAATGTATAAGAAATCAATTTCCTGCTAGTATTCTATCAAAACAAATTCACCTTCTAAAATTATTAATGCATGATCGAAACATATATTCAACAAATAGGCTAAATGGTCTAAGTCTATCAACTAGAACCCATGTAATGGCTTCCAAGACATAGTCACAAGGTACACCCTCTCCTAGCCCAACTATGATCCTAGGCCATGAGTAATTACACCGAATATGAGTACTATTGTCCAGAAGATTCCTTTTAGGGATAAATACACACCCATACAGGGGAAAATATGAAACTATCATATCTCAAATAAATACAACTCCCAGGCTCACATCAAGCTAGGGTACAACACCATTATACACGGTAACTAACTATCTAGTAAAAATGTAATGGATCATTTGGTTATTTTCTTTATTTCCTTTTTATTCTATGCTTAGATATGTCTGGTAGTTGCCCCAAGTCATTTATGACTTGCTGGGACCACTAGTTTTGAGCCATGGCAGCTCATTTGCTCGTTATCTCAGCTTTCTTATTTTGATATTTTAGTTTATAAATGGTGAAACTTGAGAATAAAATCCTAATAAATGTGTTTGAAATAAAATTATGACAGTTCCCTTAGCTCTATAATGCAGACTTTAGTCTAGGTAGATCTTATGTTTGTGTCCTGGGGATCTTGTTTATCGATTGGGATGTTTTGTGGAAATTCAACTCAATCAAAGCTCATTTTGGAGCTCGGGTAGTCATTTGATGATCACATAGTCAGATCATAATTCTAATGATTCCATCAGCTTCCAGATGATGATTCTACAATAGTTGAGTCATTGATTCTCTTCCTAGGGTTTTCGTCACAGTTTTAAAGTTTAGGTAGGAATTTATGTGTTTTGACCTAAGATGTTGACTTGTTCAATGTTCTTCTGAAACAGCCTCATATCCCAATTTTGACTATAACATTGAGTTTAAAATGTCATTTTGAGTGTGCATGCAAATTTCATTTGTGTAATTTGGACCCGGAATAATTTTTAGGTGGTATCCTAGGCCTTTTCTTTTTACCAGATTTCTTTTGTCAAACATATTTTTTGTGAAAGAGAAATTTCCCATCATGATCATAGAAAGTCCTTTGTGATTGCGACGTGTTGACTTCCCTGCTCATTGCAATTCTAATATTCCCTTCATGTGATCACGTAGCTTTGGTCCCCTTTGCTCATTGTGATCGCGACTTGTGATTCACGTGATCACGATCACCCTTTCTACCCATTCTTTATGATCACCACTACCAATTTATGTAACGGCGTTACCTGGAATATTTACTCTATGAGATCATGACCCCTCCTTCAAGCGATCGTGATGCATCATGGCCTGGCAGTATATAAACCCCCTCCCTAAAAAACTCATATAATTTTCCTATATATCTCTTCCGTTCCTCCTTGTTTAAAAAGCTAATTTGGATGGAGAAACCCATTTTCTGAAGGATAATCCTCTCCTATGTTCCTCCTCGCACTCCCCTTCACTGGTAAGTCTTTCTCCCTCTTTAACTCCCATGGATGTAGAGGCTCCTTCACCTTCAATGGCCTAAATTTATTGCTGCCTCATTTCCCTTATAAAAAAATTTATTTGTGGTTGACTCTAGTGCTTGGAATTGAATATTACCTTTTGATAAAGTTGCATCTCAACTTCGGTGCATAATCCATCCCTTTTAACTTTAATTGCATGTGCAAGATTTTGCTCTTTTGATTATGCCACTTTTGAACTGTTTTTACGATCCTCTGATTGTTCGTTTAGGTTGAAAATAAAACCACATTTTCCTTGAGATGAGGCCTTTATACCGATATATTTTGTTTATTTTTCAGGTCGCAAACCCATTTTTGACTCGATTTGCTAATTGCAATATGGGTATTATTCTTCATGTTTTAATCCCTGTAATCTTATTTGATAATTTTGGGTAATTTCTACTGCATTCGGAGAATTGATCCTATAGTGCACACATTTTAAGGGATTTTACTAACACCAGGTAGGCAAGGTTATTTACTATCATTGCAGATGGGTCTATTATTTTGTGCATGTGATGTGGCCAGCATTACAGGTGGGGTTTTAGGTTTATAGTTGCATGCTAGTTTACTTGTGTTATTTTATCAGTTATTAGGGGTCCTTGAAGGGTTGTAGAGGGTGGAGGGTTGTATGTCTGGGTCCTGGCCTCACTGCATGGGGGCTACAGATGCTGGGGAATATTCAATTTATCGTACGGATGATTGTGGTGAGATGAGCTCTTATATTTTGTCCTTTGGCTGATCTTATACTTTAGCTATTTCTATTCGTATTACTATTATCATTTTTTTTTATTTTTTTTGATCGGGAAGTTGTATATTATTGTATTTGGCTGATGCGATTGTTGTTTGTAGGGCCTCTACCTTGTATTTAATTTAGTAGCACGATCCTCTGGGGCATAGACCTTGAGTATGGAACAAATAAGGCAAAAATCTCTGATATGTGATTGATGGGGGTATTTATCTTGCCCTCTAGTTTGAGTTGCAGTCCTCTGAGGCACTGACCCCTGAGTATGGCACTGATGGGTTACAAACCCTCAAGATAGGTACTAATAAGGTATTTACCCTGCTCTCGAGTTTGAGGTGCAGTTCTTCTAGGCATGGACCCCGAGTATGGAAGATGTGGGGCATAGACCCCATAACATTACACTGATAGGGCTTAGACTCTGGACAAGAGTTAAGGGGCATCTTTCCAGGGTGTAGACCCAGAGATTGGTACTGGTAGGGGCGTAAGTCCCTGAGATTTGACACTAAGAGGAGGCCCAGGGTATGATAGGACTTTATTCATGTTTACTTTCCTACACCCCTGCGTATTACGTTCAGATTATCCCTAATTCATTGACTAAATGATGAAAGTTATCTAGGAGAAAAGACTTACAGTTTTAATTTATATATGTGGTATACTTCATGCCCATGGTAAAAATTTTACACAGAAATAATTTATGTAGATCTGGGTATATCATCACTTTGATTTGGAAAAAAAGGGAAATAGGATTCTAGGGAGAGTTGAGGAATTGCCTTGGGAAAACTTAAATTCAAAAGGAAGTCCCAAACACCTTCTAGCAGAGGTATGGTTTGATTATGGTAGTAATTCACTTTTAGTATTTATTTAAGGAGTTTGAAATTCCTCCTCGGGCTGTATTCCAGTTCCTGCTAAGGCCACATTGTAAAGCTTGCCTTAGAATAGCTGGAAACTATGGTTTGTTTTTAAGATTTTACTCCTCTTAGCTGTTTCCATTAGAATTTGGGGATTTTTTTATAATAAATTAGTTTACTGTGGATAAATAGTTCATACCTTTTGTTTGTGTTGACTTTCTAAGGATGATTTATTTTTATCCTTTTCCTTTTGTGGATTATCATTTGAATTATACTCCATTATGTTTTTTGTTCTGCTAGATTTCTAGGATTCCATGATACACACCACCATCTTTCCATGTCCTGAAAACAAATGATATACTCTAGTCTCTAAAAACATGCCGTGTTTTTAAAATAAATATTGAACACTAGTCTTTATTGACTTGGCATGTCTTGAAAGTAAATAATGCATGCTAGTCTCCACCGACTTGATGTGACTTCCAAGTAGATGATGCATTCCAATATCCAACGAATTGTCACTTCTTTAAAGCAAATAATGTACTCTAGTCTCCACCTACTTTCCATGAATTGAAAATAAATAATGCACGAGATTCCTTTGAAAATTATGTGATACTCCTTTGGTTAAAAAGATGTGGTGGCACTCTCGGTAAAGGATACATTGGTCTTATCAACGAAGAATGAAATGTTAGTCTCAGCAAAAGGAGGCAATGGACATATCGGTAAAGCATACAAGGCCCTCTTGGAAAAGCATGAAATGTCCCTCTTCAAAGAATTTGAAGTGAAGAAGATACATCACCCTAATTGGATTTTTCTATGTCTAACCTTCATGTTACCTTCACTCTTAAGTGGATTGATAGTGGTCATAAGGTCATTTTATCAAGAAAATTAACCTAATATTTTAGGAGATAATATTGGTACGATCTCTTGAGGTTTTAGATATATCAAAACTTTTTTAGGCCTATCAAATAGGTAATAGTAAATAATGAGAGCCAGTTTAGAAATATATAGAGTACTGCTTGCAAACATCATGTGTTTGTATCTTTTTAAGAAGCCATTCTTCTAATTTTGGGGTATCGTGATGATTCTCCCTAGGCTTGATACATTTTGATTGTTATTGTCACATTTTTCTTCGAACTATTAATCTTTCCACAGCTTGTTGGTGGTTTGAATTACCATCATCAACTTTTCTGTAGCTAGGAATTTCTTGCACTCAGAAAAGTAGTCAATCCAGGAATTTTCCTGCTCTTATAGCTTTTTGAATGTCTTAGTCTATTTTGTAAAGCATGCATCCACAAGAGGATAATTAGTTTTTGTGGAACTAATTTGTGTTGACTTTCTTTAATTTTTTTCTGTTTTCTTGCCATCTTTTGATTATCTTCAAGTGTTTCTCATTTATGCGTAGCATCCCTAACTTCTCAAATTCTTATAGAGGTAAGATAAAATTAACTTATAGTATATTTTCTTAACAAAATATTTTTTTGAAAATTATTGAATAATGAAGAAAGTATTTTCCAATTTTAACTAGCCCAATGAACAATCCTTCTTAGATGATCTGTCGATAAACCCTGAAGTTAATGACCAACAAATATTACTATGACTGATAGTCGATATTGTTGGGACTTCATGGAGACTGGTAGATTTCTGAAGTTGACTTTATTTCTTTGGGTGGAAATTCTGAAGATTGATTACTGCTTAAAAATTTCTACCCTGTTTTAGGGTTTAAAAATGACTAAAAAATAGACTCGACACTCTATAGGAATCTTGTGATTCCTTTCTCTAAATAATTTCGAAATCATCTTCTTTTTCTTGGCTATTAGAGAAGAAGCTTCTTCTTTTGATTTTTTGAGATACCTTCTCAAAAATTCTTCCCCACTTTCCATTATAGAGTGATGGAAATCTTTAGAGGGGTTTAAACGAGCTGTTGTGGAACTTGAATATCATGTTGAAGTAGGAACCATGTCAAACGTAGTTCCCTAAGTAAAAGGGAATTAGGAGATAATAAACGAAGTGGATGAAGACTTTTATGGACCGCCTATATATCCCTTTACTTGGAAATAAGGTAAAACATAATTCATAAAAGGAGGAAAGGGAGAAATTATACTATTATATTTTGTTGATAAACTAAAAATAAGATGCAATTACATTTAAAAATAACAAACCTATGTATAATATCTCTTAACGACATCTGCGTGGATCTATTTGGCTAATTCTTCACTGTCACGACCCGATTTCTCGGAGTCATGATGGCACCTACTATACCCAAGTAGGAGAACCAAACCCCATAGTCCGT
>JBDJHY010613873.1:0-16336 GCA_039654485.1 Withania somnifera | reverse complement strand
CCAACATATATAAGCAAAACATGGACCCATGGAATTCTCTGAACTCTCTCGGCTTCGGAGAGGTATATAATAGGATTGACATTCAAATGGTCAACTAATAACTAGCTGAGACGATTCAAATGTATCCTGCCTATACGAATGATTGGTCGAAGCGGCTTCAAATAGTATTGGACATGCTCGTATGGTAGGTGACACTCATCTATGTTGAGTCGCTAGATGAGCTCGGATCTATGCTCTAGCTGAAAAATCAATAGCGAACGATCAAGAGGCCCCAAATAAAAAGTGCGGGAGGAACGTCGTCATCCTTAATAGACTAAAAAATATTAACAAAGACAATAATTAAATCAATAAAAAAATTTAAGTTGATTCAATTAGTAATTACAAGTCAAAAATTAATTAACTAACTTTTTTAAGAATTTCTTTCTAGATAACTTTTAAAGAAATTACAACACATAATTAAATAGTTCCACTTAAATGGTAATTGCATCCAAAAACAAAGACAAAACGGTTCTCTTTTATGTGAAACCATAAAATTGATTTATGTATGTCATAAGAAGTTCATTCTTTCCACAATCAATAACTTAAACATATAACAATTGAAATTATTTAACACGTAGTTAAATAATCAATCACTATAATTATATCGATAAACAAGAAAAATAGTTACTCATACGTGAAATTTGATGAATCAATTTACTCATAATATACATAAAATTTGGTCTTTAGAGCTCTAAGCTATTATAAATTCTAAACACACAAAATATTAATTTCTACACATACAAATATTATTTTCAGACTAATAATCAAATTAAACTGTTACATTATTAATTGTAGCCTCTATCCCCAGACCTTCTTGATTCTTCTCATTTTGTGCTTTATTACAAACCTTACCTAATGAACCATTCAGAGTGGCTTTGTATGTGCAAAATCTCATTTGCTAAGCAGATATTGTGAAGCAAATTGAATCTACGCATATGAATTTGATTCTTCGGGCCATTTTGTACTTGGTTACAAACATCTCAACCATTTCGAGTTTTTTTTTGGAGAATTGCTTTGTGCGCGCAAATTTAATTTACTGAACAAATATTGTTTAGCAAATTGAATTTACACTTTTCTTGGAGAGTGCAAATTCTATTTGCTAAAAATATATTTCATAGCAAATTGAATTTACACACATAAAGCTACTCCTCGATCTATTTTACGGAGAATCACTCATAAAGTTACTCCTCAGTCTATTTTACAGAGAACAACAAAAGTTAGGTAGGCAATTGAAAACAATGATGATATACTATTAAAAATGATCGAAAGGTCTTAAAAACATACCTTACTCAATATGGTCTAATGAATTTAAAATAAATATAAGCTATCATAAAAAAAAAAAACTTAAGTGGATATTTCTTTATACTTGAGAATACAATCAAAGTTAGCCTGTTAATTGTTAATTTGTGACAGTAGCCAGGATGCCTCAGAATCTCGTGTCGATTAAAACCTTTTTGCAAAAAAAACTTTTTTGCATGGTCAAAAAATAACAAGAGACTCAAAGACATCCTAAATTCTATCAAAACTAAGAATTAACAAACTAAAACTGTATTATAAAGTATAATTCCTAAATTTTCTATGATTATTGATTCTGAAATTATACTATTTGATCGGTAATAGTTAATTATATTAAATAAACTTTATATTAATCGATTGCTTTCTTGATCATATAAGTTTTTGATTAAATTCGATAATTATTAACTTTATCAAACCAATCATGCTCCCGACTCTCTTGTCGTTTTACAACTTTTGATTACTAGATATAACACAAAATTACTCTACCTCTTTCTTCTACTCGAGCCTCTCGATCTGCTTCATGAATTGCAGTAAAGTAGCAAAAACAATAAGAGAGTAGGGAACATGACAGGATTCATCAAAGTTAACAATTAACAAACTTAATCAAAAGATTCTATAATCAAGGAAGAAATCAAATTAATATAAAACGTAATTAATATAATTAACTGTACTAATCAAATAGTACTGTTGAAATGAAACGAAAAAGGTGAGTAATATTTCAAGAGAAGAAAGCCGAGAAAATAGCTTGGTATCTGTGAATATTATGCAAAAAATACGTTTTTACTTACTAATAAATATAAAATTTTACAATATTTTTTTTTATAAATTAACGGATTATACTAAAATATTCCATAGTGTTACATGTGAAGAAAAAAATACACCAACCAGATTTTGTAAAATATTAGCTAGTACATTATTGTAAACTATCTTAGAAGAAATGATTTGATATTTTAACTACCGCAGGCCACCTTCCAAACAATTTAGAATAAACTGAAACCAGTAAATAAGATTTCAGTAACAATCATTACAGCCATCAGAAACTCGATTGGCTAGTGTAGGTTTCCGAACTCGTGATATGTCTATCAAAGTTATCGCAAGATGTGGCAAAACAAATCAACACGAATCAGCAAAAGAAGACTCAAAGCATGTATAAGCGGCCTATCTCATTTCTTTCATTTAGAACGGACAGTGATATTTTGACTAATTTTCTTCAATGCATACTTCTGTATGTGTAAATTCGAGTTTATTAAATTATAAACTTGGATCTACACGCACAACAGTTTGAGAAAAATCATGTTGATTTTCTTTTTCAAGTCTTTCAGTAACTTTGGTCGACATATCACAAGTTTGAACACAAACAATAACGGATTTAGTTCCTAAAGGTTGCGGCAATTATTATCGAAATCTTATCAACGATCTCCACTTTATTCTAAAGTTGAAGTAGAAGGTGGCCGGCGAGAATTACAAAGATCATATCAATTCGAATGTTAAATATAATTACACTTGTCTATATTATTTTTTATTGTTGCTTAACATGCTTGATATGTTTTTAAAGGAATTTTACTTTATTTTTTTCACTAATTTATTGCCTTAAAACCTAAATTATAAAATTTATAAATCGTGTCCTACCTATTGCAAAGAATTAAGGAATGACAACATGCAAACGGTTGCATCCAATGTAATGATTCAAGGAGCTGCATGTCATGCGTTAGTTCTTTACAACAGGAAAGACACGATATATAAATTTTAGTCAAAATAAAGAGAGAGTTGTGTGACCTCCCATAAAACTAAAATATAATTTTGTTCCACCATATTTTTTAAAAACCAAACTGGTTAAATTTGAATGCAATATTACGTTCCTAGACCTTTGTCTTTCATCTCTGACATTAAATAACAATTTTTAATGCTGAAGATATTAGTTTTAATTGTCAAGTGATCTTTTAACATCAAAAAGCTTGATTTAATTATCAGAGATAAAAAAAATAGAGGTCCTGAAATGCACTATTATATTCAAATTACTGTATACCAGATGTACTATACTTAAGCTTTGGCTACCATAGAACCTTTGTCTCTCATATATAAAATTATTTATCTCTTTTTTCATGAATTTATATTTATTTATTCTATCTTGACTCATTTTCATCCAACTTATTCAATTTATTTTCTTGCTTCGCAATTAGTACCTCCACGACATATCAAAAAAAAAAATACTACAATGGTGTTAGTTTGGATATGTCACATTGTAGCTATTTATTACGAAACAAGAAACTAAATTAAAACTCAAACTGGGAGGAAATGAGTTAGACAAAATACATAAATATAAATTCATAAAATTTTACCAACTATAAATTTAGTCCACCAATTTAGACAATAATGTTATTAGTTTCAACCAAAATAGACATCTCGTGAATGCTTTTCACGAGTTACACATTATAATACTTAACGAAGTTTACTTCCTTCAGCACAAAAATACAATGTATCATGTAAAAAGCAATCACGACGTATTTAATTTGGTTGAAAATTATAAAATTTACCTACCCAATGCTATTCATAAATTCATTACAATAAATACTAGATACCACTACGCTAAAATTTTAGATGGTCATCATATTTAACCTAGAATATTATTTCACTCTCAACCAACTACGGTCCAGTCTTCACATTTAACCTAGAATATTATTTCCTCTCAATCGATTATGGTGAAGAGTCTCGCATAATATAGAAAAATGTTATAATTATTAAGTAGATAAGTAATTACAGTATATGTTACCAACTAACTAATTAGTTAAGAAAGCTAAAAATGATTTTTTTAAATAAAACTAGCAGTAGGTTCTAGTTAATTAATTAACTCTGCCAAATAAGAAAAAATGAACTGAACTCCGAATAAATAAAAGCAACAAAATTAATTGATGTTATGTGTTTAAAATTCAGTCCATCCTTTTCTTATGGTAACCGTTGGCCATATAGCAATTAAAACTCAACTAAATATGCAAAAGGTTACATTGTGTTAGTTTGGATATGTCACATTGTAGGTATCCACTATGAAGAAAGAAACAAAATTAAATAAATTAGGAAAGAATAATTCAGTAAAAATAGATTAATAATCATCCGTAAAATACTCATTTGTTCATCAATCTTTTACGTGGTCGTTGAATTTTAGTTAGAATCTCGAATATATGTTTTCTTCTTGCCTTTATCAATTATAGAACAAAAAAAAAAGTAAAAAATTATTCAAACTTGACTAGCACAAATCTATAGATTTGTTAAAATGTTTCTTTCTTGAGAGCGTTGTCCCCTGAAAGTCCGCTTCCTTTCCAATTTTTTATAATTCTTTGTATATGTTTGTTTGCTTCTCTTAAGCCTTTCGTTGAGCGCCAACCTTTTCTTTTTCTTTTTTTTCTGTAATTCAAAAAATATGATGATATGCACGTAATATCACGTTACACGATTCACGTTTTCATCTTTAACAATCAAGTCACATTTTATAAAATTAAAATAGTGTGACTTAAAACTGAAAAAATATGACTTAATTATCAAATATGAAAAACTTCAATTATGAAACATGATATTGCATGCTTATCACCAAATTTGATGGGTTACACAAAAAAAAATTTGACGCTCAACAAAAGACTTAAGAAAAGCAAACAGGACTTGATAAGGAGTTGAAAAAAAGAATGGATTTTCAGTGCGAGAACACTACAAAGATTGTGTTTGTCTGTGAGTCATAAGAGAGAAACATTTTAACAAACCTCCAAAAATGTACGAGTCAAGTTTTAAATAATTCTTACTTTATTCTTTTATATATAATTGTTAAATACAAGAAAAAATAAAATTTCGACATTCTAATTAAATATTTCTATATATATCTAGACTAATTAATTTTCTCCTCAATTTTATTTATTTATTTATTTATTTATATACTTACTATTTTCATCCGTTGAAATAAAATTTTATATACATTTATAATTATTAGTGTTGCATGTTTACAATTTAACAAGTAACTAAAAATCTGAAATAATATTATAAATTTAGGTGAAACAGCATTCTAGATTGGTGCTAAAGTCACCCGCTAAAATCGGGGGATAGCTACTAATCTTTAACCACTATGTTATTCCCCTCCCAACCATCTACGGTCCAAAGTCTCAAATAAAATATGCGAAAGATAATTATACAAATTAAGTTGATAAACAATCGCAAATTAAAGTATCTTACTATACAAATTAATAAGATATACAACATAGAAAAAACAGAAGATACAAAACTCACTTCAACTCCTAAAATATGCAACATAAAATAATACTAGACACTAAATATTTTTAAAAAATAGCAAAAAATAAATCTAAAAAACTAACACATAACAAGATAAACAAAATAAATTAATTTCACTTTCGATTATGATCTAAAAGCCTAAGTTGATAATTAAAGAAGAGGCATTTTTATTTACTTCGTATATATTCAACCATCAACTATACTATACATCTAATTTCTTCCTAACCTTGCCACAACTTACTGTCAAAACAAAAACGGCATTCTAACAATCTATTCTTTTTATGTCAATATTTAATTAATAAATATTGGGTTGTGAGGATAGCAACCGACTATTAAAAGGTCATCTTATTTCAACATATAATAATTCAATATTTTCAAATCACAAGATAACTAGATAATAATTAAATTATTGCATTATTCGTGGGAGTTCAATAATTTTTAGTTAAAAAAAAAATAAATTACACCAACATCATAATACATAATAACAACATACAAAAATTTAGTCAACCACAACAAATAATAATATCATAACATTTTTGCTAATTAAAAATATTTAACAACAAAAAAGAATTAGCCAAAAAACGTACCTTAGACTAACTTTACTAAATTTTTCCAAATCAAATAAATCAGCCGATTATACAAAAAAAATACACAACAAAAAAAAAACATTCACTAATAAAATTAAAATATACATTGCTACATAAATAAATAAAAATCTAAAAAAAAACCCTAAAAACTAACCTTAGATGCACACAAGCACAGGCTAACAAGATAAAATTTAAAAAATATTCACAGATGAAATTAAAAAATAAAAAACATATTTGAAATTTTAGGACGGAGAGGGGCAAAGAGAACAAAAATAATTACTTTTTGAGGTGGTGGGACTGAAAATAATCGGTCCCCTATATAGAACATACCTCGCAAATTATGATTGCGAGGTATAAACAACCGTGTAGATATCTCGCGATTATAAATCACAAAGTATAATGTATATGTATATCATGAATTATAATTGTGAGGTACCTAAACAGTTTATTGTACCTCACAATTATAATTCGCGAGGTATTTTGTATGCGGTATCTCGTATTTATAATTTATGAGGTACTTATATTTTATATACACAATCAAAATAGTAATTTTGTCAATAATAAAAAATATATTTCATGAATAATAATTTTGAGGTGATTATTTTTATTATAACTAATTTTAATAATTTATTTTTATATCTTTTAAATTGAAGTAAGCCATTTTAATTCTAATGAGTAGTAATTGGAAGGGGCCTACGTTGGAAAAAAAATCTAAAAGAATTTAGGAATCCTCAAAGAATATGCTCGCATCATATGATCTCATTTGAAAAGTGGGACGAGACAAAAATAGGTAATCATTACTCTGATTTCATATTCACTTAAAGTTACTTTACATATTCTTTTTTAAAAAAAAAAAATTAAGCGACTTTTGCATGTCTCTTAGAAGATAATAATCAAGACAAATAACTTATATTATATTAATACTAATTAATATTTAATATTAGCCCTTCAAAATAATTTGAATCGTAAGTAACTAATGTTATAAGTAAAATAAAAAAATAATTATATTTTTCTCATATGTTAAAAATAATAAATAAAAATAAAAGATTTATTTTTAAAATAATAAATAAGTAAAATTGAACAGAAAAGCATTTTTGTTGTCATACTAACTAAAATTGGTTGGTTCAAATACTTCTCTAATTTATTTTACTTAATTTTTATATTAAAAAATAAATATTTTATTTTATTTTATTTGTCTTTTCTAATAAATCAAAAAAGATTTATCTTTTTTTCATGTTACCCGTAGTGTTGAATAACAGTATAACGTAGCATTAGTTAAATTTAAGATTTTAAGTTATTATTAATTAAGTTAGTATGCTAAAATAAATTTTTAATTAAAAAAAAATCTTGAGGGATGCACAAAAAAAAAAAAGTTGTGATTTTTGAAAATCAAAATATAACTGATTATTTCATTTCAACTTTACCCCTACAAGATTCATATGGTGAAAAAAAGAGCGAAATAGTAGTAAATTAAAATGAAACAGAAAATAAAAACAATTTAGTTAAATTATTTTTTAAAATGTGTGATAAAAAAATATGATAAGTTCAATATAAGGGAGGAAGTACATTAATAATTAAAAACACCAGATTTTACATCTTAATGTTTCATTAATCACTTCATTGTCAGTTAGTAAGTATTATTTATGTACTCATATAGAAATGGGAAAATTAAGCGATAAAGTCGAAATTTTTATCAAAGAATTTAAAATTAAAAAAGTTAAGTATATGAATTAATTAAAGGAGATTTTATTTTTATTATATATATATAAAAAAATAATTTTAATTATATATAAATAATATAATTTTGTACCTCTATTTTTTTTTTTAAATAAACCTCTTAATATAAGGTGCTCTCTCCCCCACTTATTGCTACTACATTATGTCCCCATCATTCAATTTCTTCGATCTTGTCTTTGTTTATTAAATTGAAGTAATTATGTGGCAAAATGGAAATGTTTTCCAACAATTTCCCATTTCAAATCATATAATTAGCACACTGCGTGTAAGCCAATTAATTGTTTTATAAAGTGAAAATCCAAAAAAGCTATACGTAATTTCTTAATCTAGATTAATGCTTCACCACGTTTTAAGGACCAAAACCATCAAATCTTTTGGGTATATCATTGACAAACAAATTCTACTGATGTCGTTGTCCAAAAGAATAATGAAACGAAAAATTATTGAGCATAGTTAAAAAAAAAAAAAAATGCGTAGAAAAGGACAATATAATATAGTTACAAATATTTTGTATGTTGACATTATGATTTAATTTATTCCATGCTACACAAAAAGGAAAACAATCTATTATTCCTTTAAATTAAATTTTTAATTAAAAAAGTTACCACAATATACTTACATATCATTCAAATGCTTATGCACATTTAATTGAAAACATGGACCCTTGACACACCATTTAACTGTATGAAAAGATATTCTGTGGTCATTAGGCATTGGGAGAAAATTATAATTGTACTGAAGAAACTGAGAAATTAAAACAAGAAGATGAGACATCTCAATCTTGCCTTTAATTGTTTTTTCCTCGAGTCGGATATAGTAGGACTTCGATTTGGGGATAGGTTGATATAATTTTCAACCAAATTTATTTACTTAATTCGTCATGTGAATTTGATGAAATTATGTAATTTATATTTTCGCTATTATAAAATTTCGTTTTGTTTCATGAGAAAGTAACCCCAATACTTTATAAATCATCGATTTTTGGACATAATCCATTTAGAATCTGGATAAACTTTGATATGATTAAAGATTGTAGCGGACTACTAAATATATATTTTTTTTAATTATTATTTTTAATAAAAAATTTAAATTAATCAAACTCCATAAATAGCAAAATTGAAACTTCTAGTTCACCTCCAAAATCTAAAAATACTATTCAATAATCATATCACTAAATTTCATTTTCAGTTTGTTGACAACAAAGCAAAAGAAAATTCGTGAACTTTGAAATAGATGGCTTTGATGTTTGACCTCTTTCTATTGTTTAATTTGTCCAAAGAGTCCTTGTACTTTTGGAAACCTTGAGTATTCATCCATGTACATGTTTTCTTCTTTCGTGCCTTGAACGCTGTATAAGCATCGATATCTAATGTACAGGCATATTTAAGATTTAAATTTTAAAGATTTTTAGTGTTATATTTATTACTATACCTGAAATTATGAATTTATATGTACTGTTTATTATAATTGAACTGATTTATGAATATAAATTTATATTTCTGAAAATTAATCTTACTAAATTTAATGAGTTAATAAAGGGCTGAGTGGGTTATTAATTTACTCAAAAATCACTTGGATTGAAATAAGTTGAGACCTGAAATTAACTTTAAAATGTTTTAACTCCACCCGACCAATTATTCTTATTAAATCCTTCTTCCCGAAGCAGACAGAATTTGTCTTACATTTTCTGCGCAATTTTTTTTTTTCAAGATCAAAATATTAAATATGATATATTTCGTCATTGAGTTTGTTGAAGTTTTGCAATTTCTATTGTCAGTTTTGCAAAATAGTATTTTATTCTACCTTAGAAGGAATTAGACAAATCTTGGGTAATTGTGAGGGGATTAAATTTTTTAAGAAAATATAATTTTCTGTGAACTTGGAATTTTATTCTTTTTTTATTATTTTCCTTTCTGATTTTACAAAAATAACACATATCAACCCAAATTAATAATAACGTTGTCATCCGTGCCGTTTGCTCATTTTTTGTGTTCCTACCACTTCCCGTAGGTTCGGTAGCTTGCTTGTGGTCAGTGGGGAAGAGGTGTTTGATTATCTTCTTTAGATTTTTTTTCACTTTTAGATTCTTAAGTTTGAACACTCACATAAGAAACGCTCAAAGTTGGATTTTCGACAATTCTATTAGATATGAAGGTTAGATTTTGGTCTAAGTAAATTTTTGATTTGGGTTTTGTAGCTTTCGGTTGAGTTTTGAACTGTTAGACAGGATAATAGTGAAGTTGGAGTTGAAAGTTTGACTTTAGTAAGCTTTTGAAGTTAGAAGCATCAAATTTTAATTCATATGATTCTATCAACTCCGGAAGATCGAATGTGGGGTAGCAAGATTCTTTGGTTCGAGTCCCGTGGTATTCAAACTCGTTTTGAATATCCGAGTTTTAGTATATTTTGAAAAGTGTTGACTTTGATTAATATTTTAATTAGACGACCTTTAATTATTTCATCTATTTCATTGGGTCCCAAATGTCACTTTCAGTAGGAGAGCATATTTAATTTGCATGCGCAGAGTTCCGAATGAATTTTTAGGTCCATTCAAAAAAAATTAACATAATTTTTGTTGGTGCAACAACACTTGGCGCAACTCTATTTCTTATATTGTGATCAAAATGAGGCCTTCGTGGTTATGAAGGATGGACGACTTAATCTTCGCTTACATTGTCAAGGTCGCGATGACGATGGAGGAATTCGTCGAATCGGACCAGATTGTTGTTCGTGATCGCGAAGAAGGACAAAAGAATCGTGATAGTCAATCTCAACGGGGTCCCCGAATTGCGACACGGGTCTCGCGATCGTGAAGAAGGACCCTTGGGGCATTATATAAACCTCCACTTCAAAAACTCGTCAACTTTTATTTATTTTTATTGGTCTTTTGAAGCTTGGGGTCTGATTTTGAGTCGTAATTTGAGAACTTTAAGCTATCGTAAGTTTCCTTATCTTACCTTGTCCTTTTTTTTTGCTAGTTCTCCGTTTGATTTCTAGCCTTTTTCTACTTAATTCAACTTCAATTGCTTGTTTTATTCTTAATTTTTTGGGTTGTTTTGAGGCCCTCAAACAAATTTCATTTGCTCTCAAACTTTGAGCATGTATTCCTTGCCTTGCGGGTGAGATAATGATAGATTTTATTATATTTTTTTATCGACAAGCTCCAGAGATCAATTTTTAACTCGATTTTCAATCCGAATTATGAAATATCAAATTGAATGATGTTCTTCTCGTCTTAATGCGTAGATTATGTTTTAATAGCTTGATGGCACTTTCAGGTGGTTCAAAGAGAAAACGTTGCTCTATGATGGTTTAGAGCTTTCGGTCATCTTCCAGGTAGTGATCTACTCCTTCTAGACTTTGCTTTGTGACATAGTTTATTTTATGAATTACATGCGGGGAAGGAGAGATTAGGATAAGCTCAGATTTTCTCTCTATTAATATTTGACCTATTTCGGGGATCTTAGATTAGAGTAGTCTATAAGCCTTAGTATAAGAAGTTTACGATTATTTTAGGATCAGTCTAGCAGTCCTTAATATATGGTTGGTTAGTATATTCTAGTAGGATAGGCTTTATGATTCAATTCTCTTTTTGGTTATTTACTCTTGTCCTTATTTACTCTGTAGTATTATGTTTGTGGGCTTAAGATCGTGATTATGAATCATCTAGATGCCAAGTTATGGTTTTGTTGGGTGAAGGATGATTTTTCTTATTCGGCAAATACTTATATATACATGATATACTTGTACTTGCTTAGAATGCGTACACTTATTCATGTGGTTACTTAGATTGTGGTACATTCTAGAGGAATTTTCTTACTGACTTTTAGGCATAAATTGTAAACGATTCTCTTTTTATTACTGGTTGGATTTGAAAATATGTCACACCATTATTTTTAATTTGCAAATGGATTGCAACACCTTTAAACTCGATCCGAGGTAAGATGCTGGTCCTTTTACTTATTACTACGTCGAAGATGTGATTTTTTGTGAACCAAATTTTCTTGCATTGGCCATATATTGTATTTTATCTTTCTCGTAAATGATAGATACTATTTTCATTAGTCCTAATGTAGTCTATTCATTGAAATTGCTAGCGCAGGTTACTTGTTTAAGATAGCTTACATGTCTTTTATTTTGTATTCTATATACCATCTAAGCTCACTCAACCTATGATGTCTATTCAGTACTGCATGTTTTGATACTCATATTATAACTCTACATTTTTTGTATGTAGATCCGAGTACGAGTCTTACCTCCTAATTTTGCTTGTTCAAGTGTCACTTATTCTGAGCTATGATAATCACTTAGCATTCAGATGCTTGCATATCTCCCTTTTTTCCTAATCTTTATTTTTTATATATTATGTACAAACTTCTAGTAGTATTATATGTTTTTTTTGTGCATTGTAGTTCTTAATTGGTGATGCGAGGTCCGAGGTGATTTTTATTATGGAAAAACAACATAAATGCCACCCTTTTTATGTTTTTATTACTTTCTATACCCATATTTTGCATAATTACTTAAATACCCACCTTTTCCCCGTTCTGATACATTTTTATGTGCTACATACTTTTTTTGATACATTTTAAAATTATTCAACGCTTTAAAAAAAAGTGACAACAGAATTCACATTAATGAGGCACTTAATTAGCTGTAATAGTTTAGGAAAGTCTTTGTAGTAGCTAAAATGAAATTTGAAATTTTATTTAAATTTCAATTCTTCACAGATCCGTATATCTTTCTTCTTCTTTTCGATATTTCTTTTATCATTTAAGAGAATTGTTTCATTGAATTCGAAGAAAACAATGTTGATGGTTTCTATTATGTTTGATGCATTCGGGCATTTGAATTTCACAGAACAAGTACGATAAACATAGTATCGGAGAAATTTTGATTAATGATAATGCATAGTATTCAATTCTGATTTTCTCCATAGCTTCTCAATTTAAAATTGATGAATAAAAGAAATAGTAGCCAGATACATTGTTAATGGATGTTCAACTTCAATGGAGATTCACAATGATATAGGCGTTGAGCTTTATATGGAGTTGAAGAAGAATATAAGTGGTTTTGAAATGTGTTCACTTTGTATTAGTACCATTGACAGAGAATTATGTGATGATTCAATTAATGTGGAAACTGGTGCAATTAACTTTATTGAGAGTATTTGAAACAGTTGGTGATGCATTTGCTGCTGTTGATGATGATGAACAGTATGCTCTAGTAAATATTGATGATAACTCGTTTATAAGTTATTCCAATCACAAGTTTGTGGGATTGAATCAGAAGTATAAGGACAAATCAATATTGGTGTCTGTGATGCATAAGTATGCGATTGATCACACGTTCAATTTCAAAGTTGTTAATTATATCTTGCCGGAAAAAGTTTATTTTATTATTGAAGTGATACTTTATATTATGTTTGATACTTTATTTTGTGTGAACTGTAACAATGTGAAAAGTACTGATTGTATTAGGAAGAATTTAGAAGAAAATATTTTCTTTATTAGTAATACATTCTGATTTGATGATACTTTTTTTATAAACAAATAAAATAAAGTGATACATTGTAAGACATAATAGCCTAAGTAAAAAATTATTAAAAACCATGTCATACATTAAATTAACTTGTCATACATTTATTTTTGATATGATAGTTTATAATGTTGTGTGATATTAAACTTTAATACATTTAATTTTGTTGTGATACTTTGTAATGTGGTGTGATACTCATCGTTGATACATTTGACTTTATTGTGAAGTAAGCATAATAACATACTTGATTGTTTATTCACAGATACCATCTGAAAAGTCTATCAAATGATTGCAAATGGCCATTCAAGTCATCGTGCATTAAAGGTATTGACTGGTTCAAAGTTCAGAGTTTTCACAATGTACATACATATACAATGATTGATAGATTGTTCTCATAATGCCAGACTACAATTGTCTTTGTGGGTGGCATTACTACCCTAAAATTAAAAGATCATAAATAAATACATACACCTAAGGACATTATTCCAAACACGAAACATGAATTGGGTGTCAACATCAACTACATGAAGGCATGACGAGCTAAAAATAAGCTTTGAAGATATTGAGAGGTGGCACAGATGATTGACGGATGCCTAGATACCTATACATGTTGAATTTCGTGTGTCCTAATTCATACACAAGAATGCATAAATTAACAGATAATGAATTCTTGTATATGCTCATAGCATTATATCCACTTAATTTATTAATTTGAGTATTGCATACCATTTATCGTAGTGAACGAAAGATTTTTTGCGTGGAACATATAAGGTTTCAACACATTGTAGAGCAGGAATATACTAAATTTATTTTACCATAATAAATATCCAAACTATAGTGTTTACTAAAAAAATTTATTTTTTAATGCTTTTTATATTTTTCTAGGATATATATTGCCACTAGCATATATGACAGTCGATTCTGAATATGATTCTTCATGGATGTGAATTTTTCAACAATTTAAAGTGCTTTTCATGTGATAGCATATGTTTTGTATCGGACCGAAATAAGAACATAATGAAGAGTGTGGGTTTAGTGTACCCCAATATGTCACGTTATACTTGTATCTTTCATTTATGAGGTAATGTGTGCACAAATATCGCAAAGAGAAAAAAAACATTGAGTGATGTTTTCTATTCGATGGCCAAATCATTCATGAAAGATGATTTTGATGAACTAATTATTAAAGTTTGTAAGGTTGATAATCAAGTGTAGGATTATCTTTAATAGACAGAATACGAAAAATGGGCAAGGGTTTATGATACAGTTAATAGGGAAAGAAGTATGACTTCAAATATAGTATAGTGCATAAATTCACGTTTTTATGATGCATGCGGACTGCTAATACTAGACATTTTTTAACAAGTAAGGATACTTTTTGGTGCCTAAAACTTGAAAAATATAGATAGAGCAAGATATAGAGCAACCCTTTAGGAAATACGTTTCAATATATTCTTGACATGAACATAGAGAAATCATCTAATTTGACGATATGGTCTTTAAAAAAATATTACTTATTTTTTATTATTTAGGTACATTTCTAGCATGACAAGTAAATCACATAGTTAGACTTGTTCAAATGAAAATATTAAAATAAGTAAATACTTAAAATAGGTTTAGATATATTAACCATTATGTCTGCTACAATTTGAAAATTCAGTAAAACTAATTACAGTTATCCTTGATACGTTTTTGAAGAAGTATGATACATTCTGAATTATTGTCGGTACATTCTGTGAGTCAGAGGTATTAAAGGAATAGCCATAGGAAAGGGCACATCATGACATCGTAAAGGAAATTCTCGTGTCTTCCTATACCTCTATCTCTTATTTCGCGCATGAAACGAAAAAAAAGATGTTATAGAATCCGTTGAAACGTTACCTATATCCAAGGCATCTATTCTTGCTATAATAATTTTGCTGTGATAAGAAATAGTTCATTAGCCGCTTGATAGGCTGCTTCTTAATGCAATATGGCTCTCGAGTGCAAAGACAGAAGGGTGGTTGACCATTTAACTTGAGGACTGGTTGTTAATGAATTCTTCAGTTGTTATTCCGATAAATTTTTATACAAATTTACAGGTTAAGGCTTTCATCACACTACATATACAGTGTATTTGATGAGGTAAAGACATACATAATAAACCTTGGCGTCAAAACGTGCACCTGTGGAAGATTTCTGTATGATGAAATATCACGTGCACATGCAATTGCAGTTCTGAGTAGCAAGCATGTAGGTGATATGAAGCCTTATTGCAGAGATTACGACAGAAAAAAGACTCTTTTGAAGATTTATGATATTCCATTGAGTCTTATGCCTGATAAAGTGGAATGAAAAATAACCCAAGAAAATCTGAAAGAAATAATTTTGTTACCAAAATACAGAAGACCACCTAAAATATCAAAGATATGAAGACACAAGAAAAAAAGTGAAAAAAATAACAAATAGCAAAAGGTGTTATGGGAGGTGTAGATATGAGGGTCATAACAGGCGAACATGCAACTTTTTTTCAAAGACGAAATGAAACTTTTATCATATTCGTTGAATGATGTTACAAAGTTCATGTTTGAGCTACTATAAGGTTTTGAGCACAGTAATATATAGTATGTTTTTCAAAAAATATGGATAATACATGAAATAAAAGCCAATGAATTTTACAAGAAACAGTTTCTACTTTATTTAATAAGATTTTGATGCATTAGACTTTGAGATCGAGTCATCTATTATTTATGTTATATTTTTCTTATTAATCATACATTATGTGGTTATGTAAAAACAAAAATTTATTACGAAAGATACATTGTATTTAGATTGATACATTTCGTTGTTATGATATTTTTTGTGTTAGTTTACTAATGCTGCAATAAGTT
>JBDJHY010613659.1:0-10130 GCA_039654485.1 Withania somnifera | reverse complement strand
ATGAGGGTCATTGCAACATCCACTACTAAAAGGACTTTCGTCCTCGAAAGTCAAAACAGAGTAGAGATGCGTAAGAGAGACTCCAACCAAGGAGAAAAAAACTTTGCATAAGCATCCACGACAACTACAGCAGTCGTAAAACACTCATATAAGTTAACCAGAATCCCACTGAAAAAACAAATACCAATACTTTCAACCAAAACTCCCAGAAAAGATCACAAGCTATCTCAAGACTAAAACCAAAGCCGAAATCAATCAATATTTTTTCGAACACCCCAACGTCGACCAATAACACACCGCTACACTAAGGGGAGACGAAGATAAGAGAACCTCTACACGAAGGCTAAAGAACAGACCCACTCTACGAGTTCTTGAGTACAAACTATCCTCCCAACTTCCCACCAACCCTAATAATTAGCCTAGCCACTACACCTCTAAGTGATAATGTCGAAGATCTACGCTCCTATAAACCAACTCAAGCTACACATACTAAACACCTAAGCAGCACTTACTATGTTGTCATGCCCAGTAAGACTCCAACTCTCCACGATAGCATAATAACTTAACAAGTACCACCGTACCAATTCTTACAAGAGACAGCAACGCCATACTCAAACTGTGGGAAGATACCTTGATGGAATGAAAACATTACGCCAAACCAACACAATCACCTTCTAAGCAACGAAACTCAGACTACTAGCACTCGCTACAAATAAGCAACAACTCCCACCACGTAACTACTCTACCAAGTCTTAATGCTTAATAACAGTGAGCTAAACCATGGCTATAACTAAATTAAATACACGATGGGGGTAGAGCTCACAATAAGTGATCCCCCACGATACTCGACATTAATTCCTCTTCGCATCAAATCTCAGAAATCAAATCTATGAACTTACCAACCAATCGCGACTCAGGCATACCAAATAGTTGGACAACCAATCCACACTCTATTATCCAGAAATAATGCCCATCACAACCCAATGAAACTCAAACACCACATACCTTTCTAGTTTACGCTGGGACATACCTACAGCCAAGGCTAACAATTAACCCTGAGCCTATGCCACTCAATCTCAAACACACCCTGGGTTTTAACACTACGCGTGAACCCGCCCTTGAGACGCTATATGCCCATCTTAAAACATAATCTTACTTAACTCGAAGAATCATCCTACCAATCCTAATTGGTAAGAAACCACAACGACATCCCAAGTCAAGGGAAACACGATTATCACTAATCAACAAAAACCAACTTCCACAAAGACCCAACTAATTACCTTGCACACTATCACCCAGAAGAACAATACACCAAAACCTTTTTCCTTATCCACATTAGGCTAACCCGTAAATCAAGCACGGTTGGTTTACACTAACAGAAGCATCAATCATATCGCAAACATAACCAATCCCTAGTGCACCTATATCCGCACCTGATTTTATTTACCTTAGCGAATTTAATACAACTACTAGCACAAACTTATAACAACAAAACCAAGCCTAGCACGAACCATCCTCAATTGACGCACTAACACCAGGCATATAGTACAGACTAATTTCCCGCATGGAAACCCTACCAAGGATGAGCAATTGTTGACATATTAAGTAGAAGAACTCCCTATCCGAAAGTTTCTAAAGACAAAGCACCAACACCATAATATAACAATCCCAAAAATCACAAGGCAACCTAAATCGCCTGCAAATACTAGAATCATCCACAAATATCATACTATTACGGAACTACACAGCCATACAAATATGATCATATCAATATACCCTGATTCGGTACTTACCATTGTCTCTCATCCATAAACCCACAAAGTTGAAACCATTTTACAAACTTTTACCAACTGAGTTTAATCTAAAATCCGCCACAAAACCTTATATCACAGAATAGTATAACTTAGGACCCACCCACTCTCTCCATCCACTACCAAGGAAGAAACCCATTGCAAAAGGAACACACTAATACACTATTCATCAAAAATCCGCATCGACACCATGAGTACCAGACTCTCCAAACCTAAGAAACTCAGCTGAAACTGAGATAATTATCAAAAAAAATAGGAAACTAATCGAGATGCGACTAAAAATCGATAATCAGGAACAACTCATGCTTAGGTGGGTGGTCAGGTGGGTCGATTAAACCAAGCCCTACAATACATGTGGATACTAAACAACCAGAAACATCAATTCTAACATCGTGAATGAATACAAGCTATGTCTAGTGTCATAGGAAGTACTGGAATATGACTCCCAGTGGCTACTAAAAACCCATCCATGTAGCCTGGATCTAACAGACGTAGCCAAGACTGTGATCTTGGCGTGATCTCCAAGAACTGTATATAGAACAAGGGTAACCTACACATAGCAGGAGATACAATACTACTTCCCACAAAATAACTCAGTTATCAATAAACCTTCCCAATGTAACAAAACCAAGCCTAGCATCAACATGCTATAACAAAGCTTAAGCCTCTCAGTCAGCTACCCAATCAGGTCTAGCATCCAAATCCACTACTAAAAGAACTCAACTATAAAGCGATAAGAAATAGCTATTAGGCCATGGCGGATTAGCCAATATCAGCACATAGGGGAAAATAAAATAAACAGATAGACCGCAAGAATCACCAAGGCTAAATAATTACTAAGACCAAAAGGTTATCAAAACAAATCGAATAAAAGCCAGACTGGATAATAGCAATGTAAAATCAAACCTGAGATCGTCGCCTTTACCTTTAGTGTAGTCAAAATAACAACAGGCGTAGCCTGTCCACTATCAACAAAATATCATCCCCAACCACCTACCTCACCACACTAATCATTACCTGGTAGATCCGCCCTTCCATGAGTAACACCTCTAACTAATGGAAAAACTGACTTAGGGGCACCCTAAACGGAGGACTGAATCACCTCTTGTTGGGGGCACTCTCTACCACAGTGACTTACTACTCCACAATCAAATCATACAAGGCCAAGAGTAAAAAAACTAGCAGAATGACTAAAGCTACCGCACTCCAAGAAAAACCCCAAACACCTACTCTATTAAAAATCCTTTGGTATAGAATTTCGGCTACCCTAACCTAAAGCCACAGTAGGAATACCACCTGCAATCTAATCCGGCTGAACCTCAACTGAAATCTGTGGTACGATCTGAATTACTGACGATGCCACCTAAATTAGTAGTGATAAAGTCTGAGTTACAGACGACACTAGCTGAGCTCAATCCCCTGACAAGGTATCACTAGCACCATCTGACTGAATAAGATGCAAAGTAGGCTAAAGACTACCCCGTTGGGGGCAAGATCTGGAATAATGACCCACGATGTTGCACTCAAAACACGGCCTAGTAGCTTACTCTTGAGAGAATTACGACCAGCACCCGACTGT
This sequence comes from Withania somnifera, assembly GCA_039654485.1. Classification (NCBI taxonomy): domain Eukaryota; kingdom Viridiplantae; phylum Streptophyta; class Magnoliopsida; order Solanales; family Solanaceae; genus Withania; species Withania somnifera. The sequence continues at coordinate 6,740 of JBDJHY010613659.1, read as the reverse complement.
CCCGGTTGGAAGATCCAACACCTCGACAACTCACTCCATAGGCCTCCCGGCATAATCCTTCCATAAACTTCATGTAGGCTAACACCTGAGCAAAAGAATGGCCTATCATTAGCAAGGGCTCCACCGCTAGACAAAGAGGCAAAATTAAACCATCCACAAATCTCTGTATTCAATCTCGCTCAGTAGGGAAAACTATAGTGGTATGCCCAACCATCTCATAAAAACGAACCTCATACTCAGCGACTGACATCTGAACCTGCTACAAGCACATAAACTCCCTTTGCCTCGGTGAACCATTACCCATGCTGGGATATATATATCCACTGATACTACTCCCCTAACTACTTCCAAAATCTTAAGCAACAATCTATGAAAAACTGGCATGGCTGAAAATCCAATCGGCGCCGAAGTAGATCCCAAATCCACTGGTTGTTGTAAAGAATATCTAACGGCCGCTAGTCTGTGGCTAGAACTGATCCTCTACTCACATCCTGAGCTCTAGCTGTTGCGATGACCCTAGTACATCCTCTACTGTTGTCTGGTTCCCGATCTCGGCCCCTCAAAGGAGTCCTAGCTATTGGTATGGAATGCTCTGCCTTGCTTGCTGAAGACTTCGAATGCACTATCTATGGAAAAATGAATGTGAATGAATAAGTTTCTGGGGAAATATCAAAGAAATAAGTGCACAAATTGAAATCAAGGAGGAGAAATCATTTCTTAAATGCCACCATAGCTTCCCGAAGATAAGTAACGGATGTCTCTGTGTTGATCCGAAGGACTCTACTAGACATTAGTAGACTAACACCAACGAACCAAGGGCTCCGGTATCAATTTGTCATGATCCGATTTCTTGAATCATGATGGCACCTACTATACCACCAGTAGGAGAACCAACCCTGTGGTCCGAAGTTAAATTGAAGGACTACTATATCAATATCAGAAAGCACAAGTATAATAGATTATATATAAATAAAGTGAAAGTAAAAAAGAATCAATAATTCTCAAAACCCAGTATTAGTGTAATACAAAACCTCTAAGTACAGAATAAGGAATCAATGTCTAATATAATGTATCTCCGAAAATACATAGAGATCAAAAGGAATATTGAAGAGAAGCAGAAAAACATAGACGCTAAGATCACCCTGAGTCTATGAAAATCAATAGAATCCACACGACCAGCGATCTGTAAATCAAGGTCGGGCACCTGTACTCGGATCTGCACATGGGCAAGTGTAGTATGAGTACAAGTTGCCGAAGCAACTTGTACCCAGAATGTTCGAGGGGCCACTAGGAACATAACAATAATAAAAAGTCCACACTCCGAGATGTCAATAGAGAGAGCAAGTAAATAACAAAAGGCAATAAATATGGTCATAGAAGCAAATAGTACATCATGGGAGCTAGCTACTCAAACAAGGATTAAGCAACAAGTAGAACATGTCTCGCTAGCTAATCACATAACAGGATTTCAAGCAATGAAGGAAAACGTACCCAGAATCAATGCTACAATATATGTGAAAAATAACAACAATAATTAGGAGTCAAAAGAAGATGGAGGAAAACATAAACGGTATACTGGTAACCTCAAGTACAATAGGAAAGACTGATAAGAAGTTACAACACACAATAATCCATATAAGCAGTATATCTCAAAAGTAACATTACCATAACTAAGCACTAAGCAACAATATAATAAATGAATTAAACACAGAATTCATGCTCACTGTAGGCCTTATACTGACAAAGAAAAGTGCATAAAAGTAAATACACTCATACGAAGGAACCAGTCTTGTGTACATTTCTCCTCTAGTACCCGTAGAATCCATGGAAAGTTATCCTAAGTATTCTCGGTATATCTCTCCTCCGTCCTATACCCACCCTATGTCGCCGAAGCCTAGAGGAAAGTTCCATGGAGGTATGCTCAGCATGTACAATTTGTAACGTCATCAAAACTTCATCCCACATCACAGAACCTCAAGGGTCTCATAGTCCGGCAACCATTGTCTCATATCAATAACATCATCAAGACGTACTCGGCAAGTCATGGCGTTCCATGCCTGTATATCATAGTATCACCAAAAGTCCTTAAGGGAACTGTATTAATAATCCTCCGAACCAGTGTATGTGATAGTTTTAAAAGGCTGTACTCACTGTCGTATGGCGACGGACTCAAGTGCCAGTGGCTTTACTCACTGTTGAATGGAGTCGGTCGAGAGTCCTAGCATTAATTAATGATAATTCCCAGTTTCGGGATGTAATCCTAGGCTAAAACAAGTAAAAATAGTATTATATGGTAGTCGATACAATGCCAAGACTAAAAAAGTTAAAAGGTTATTACTTATGTTATTATTATTATTAGAATATTCCAATTTATTAATTTATATCATCATCCGTCATTATTACTAACATAAAGTCTCTAGCCTCCTCGGCTCAATAATCATGTCGTGATACTGGGCTAGCCCCAATGCACTCCCATTGGAGCCAAAGGCTCAACCTCATATATAATGTATTCACAATGTATAAGCACGTATTTATACATGGAATAACAACCATCTATGCCCAAAAAGGTATCACTGGACAAGTCCTAAGTCACAGACACCATATAAATCCGGATGTCGAAACATATATCAAACAGGGAAACGAACATAAGAACAGTACAGACTCACTATAACCACCTAGTTACACAACCCATGAATGTTGTTTAGTACAATTATTAAAGCTACAAACCCAAAAATATCCCCATGGATCCTACTTGTGGTCCGACGATAAAGCATTACAAGCTCACAATTACTACTCCGACTGATATTGAACGAACTCCATTTTCTCTGAAACTTGTAAAATAGGATTCCACATATCAGTACAAGTTGAACGGTATAACTTATACTAAGTTTTGGAATGGGCCTAAAATGGGCCTACGGTTCCCGCTTGTCGGAACTGAAAATAAAATTCGCCACGAGATACCCAATATTACTAGGAACCCGCACTCCAAAATTGATCACAATTTGAAAGGAAAGATTCTTGAACAACTCAGAGAAGATTGAGAATTAATTGGGCTAAAAATTCGATCTTTATGGAATTGTACGTTGAATTCGAAAAAAGAAAATGTTACTACGATGTATAATAACCCTAAAGATCAAGATTTTAGCAAATAACTTCAGATATAATTGAAGGAATCAAGAGATCACGACTAGGACGTTAATAGAGAAAAACTCTAATTTTAATGAAATACAACTGATGAAATTACTTACTGAAGGTGAGGATGACGTGTGAAATCTTCAAGGAACTTTACTATGGAGTTTGGAAAAGTTTCCAAGACAATTTGCACCAAAATTAGAGAGAAAATAAGGAAAATGTGGGGAAATAATACCCAATAATGGATGAAAACTGAAGAAAAGGACCCTCAGGTACCGATTTACCGAACCAAAAGAGTCGATAAATCGGCTTCCCTAACACTTGCAGGCACTAATTTATCGAACAATTGGTCGATTCATCGGTCAATTGGGCCGATTTATCAGCCTGTCCGATTTATTGGAAGGATGTCTGATAAATTGGTCAAAGCTGCACCAATCAAAGACAATAATTTTTGATATTTCAATCGGGGTTTTGGAATAGAAACGGAGTCCAAATTTAAAAAACCAAATATGTATTTTATGTAAAAAATAACATATCCCGAACTCAATGGAATCAACAAAATTGACATCATTGGTCATTAAAGCGAAAATAACCCTCAACCAAGACTTAGCAAAACTAGAAAATTTTCAACTTTCCACATAACAATTCAAATCGAGCACTAACACCTTAGGAAGCGCACCAAGGGTCAAACTAGCCTAAATTCACTATTTCAGAGCTGATAGAAGTGTCAGAATTTCGATCCGACACTCCGACCACTAAAATACCACCCAAGCTCCAAATTGGGTCTTAAACTTAACTGCAATCCACAAATGAGCACAAATTGCAAATAAAGACTCCGAAAAATAAACTTAAGGTCAATCTAGACTTTGTTTTCCATTCTAGAGCTAACAAAACTGTTGACATTTAGTTTCAAGCTCGTCTTGAAGGAAAGTTAACTTTTGTCAACAAGTACTTAGTTTTAGACTCTAAAACAGGCAATTTGTGATATTTCTGAACCGAGCCATCAGGGATTCGAACTACCGGTCTCAGCAAGTTATAAATGATTTGGTCAAGCTACTGAAATGCTCTAGAATTAAAAACATCATGTATTTCTCATAAATGACTATGAGGGTCATTGCAACATCTATTACTAAAAGAACTTTCGTCCCTGAAAGTCAAAACAAAGTAGAGGTGCGTGAAGAGAGACTCCAACCAAGGAGAAAAAACCTTAGCATAAGCATCCACAACAACTACACCAGCCATAAAACATGCATATAAGTTAACCAGAATCCCACTAAAAAAACAAATACCAATACTTTCAACTAAAACTCCCTGAAAAGATCACAAGCTATCTCAAGACTAAAACCAAAGCTAAAGTAGATCCCAAATCCATTGGGTGTAGTAACAGAATATCCAACGGCCGCTAGTCTGTGGCCAGAACAGATCCTCTGCTCACATCCTAGGCTCTAGCTGTTGCGATGACCCTAGCACATCCTCTACCGATGTCTCGTTCCCGATCTCGGACCCTTACCGGAATCCTAGCTACTGGTATGGAATGCTCTCTCTTGGTTGCTGAACACTTTAAATGCACCATATATAGAAGAATGAATGTGAATGAATAAGTTTTTAGGGAAACATCAAAGGAAGAAGTACACGAATCGGAATCAAGGAGGAGAAGCCATTTCCTAAATGCATCCATAGCTTACCAAAGATAAGTAACGGATGTCTCTGCACTGATCCGAAGGACTCTACTAGACATTAGTTTTGTAGACTAACACCGATGAACCTAGGGCTCCGATATCAATTTGTCACGATACGATTTCTTGGATTACGATGGCACCTACTATACCACCAGTAGGAGAACCAACATTGTTGTCCGAAGTTGGAGCGGAGGACTACATTATAAAAATCAAAAAGCACAAGTATAATAGATAATATATAAATGAAGCGAAAGTAAAAAGAATCAACAATTCTTAAAACCCGATATTAGTGTAATACAAAACCTCTAAGTACAGAACAAGGAATCACTGTTTAATACAATATATCTCCGAAAATACATGGAGATCAAAAGGAATACTAAAGAGAAACAGGAAAAGATGGACACCAAGCTCACCCTGAGTCTCTGAAAATCAATAGAATTTGCACGAACAGTAATTTGTAAATCAAGGTCCGGCACCTATACTCGGATATGCACATGGGCAAGTGTAGTATAAATTCAAGTTGTCAAAGCAACCCGTACCCAGTAGGCCTCGAGGGGCCACTAGGAACATAACAATACTAAAAGCAGTAGCTAACGGATGACAATAAATATGGTCACAGAAACAAATAGTACATCATGGGAGCTAGCTACTTAAATAGGTATCAAGCAACAAGTAGAACATGTATCACTAGCTAATCATATAACAGGATTTCAGGCAATGAAGGAAAACGTACCTGAAATCCATTCTACAGAATATGTGAATAATAGCAATAATAATCAGGAGTTAAAAAAGACAGTAGGTGAACATGAACGGTAGATCGGTAACCTCTAATCTATAGGATAGATTGATAAGAAGTTACAACACACAATAATCTATATAAGCAGTAAATCTCAAAAGTAACACTACCGTAACTAAGCAGTAAGCAACAATAGAATAAATGAATTAAACACAAAATTTACGCTCACCGTAAGCTTTACATCTCAGCCAGAGACTCTAAAGAAGACAAGTGCAGAAAAGTAAATACACTCACATAAAGTAACTAGTCCTGTGAACGTTTCTCCTCCGGTACTTGTAGGTCTAGCAGAATCTATGAAAGGCTATCCTAAGTATTCCCGTTATATCTCTCATCCATCCTATATCCCCCTCCTTCTTGTCTCTAAAGTCCGAAGGCAAAGTCAATGGAGGTATGCTCACCACGTACAATCTCTAACGTCATCATAAGCTCACATCGCATATTATAGAGCCTTAAGGGTCTCAGAGTTTGGAAACCAATGTCTCATATCAATAACATCATCAAGCCGTACTCGGCAAGTCATTCCACGCCTGTATATTATAGTATCACAAAAAGTCCTCAGGGGAACTATATAAATAATCATCTGAACCAGTGTATGTGATAGTTTTGAAAGGCTGTACTCACTGTCGTACGGCGACTGATTCAAGTGCCAGCGGCTGTGCTCACTATTGAACTGAGTCGGTCCCAAGTCCCAATATTAATTAGTTAAATGATAATTTTCGATGCATGATGTAAAGTCTGGGCTAAAACAAGTAAAAATAATATTACTGGGTGCTCGATACAATGCCGAGTCTAAAATAGATAAAAGGTTATTACTTAAATTAACATTATTAAAATATTCTAATTTATTAATTTATATCATCATCCGTTAATATTACTAACATCAATCTCAGGCCTCCTCGGCTCAATAATCATGTGGTGACACTAGCTCAGCCCCAATGCACTCTCATCGAAGTCAAAGGCTCAACTTCTCGTATAATGTATGCACAACATATCAGCAAGTATTTATACATGGAATGTCACAACCCGATTTCTCAGATCATGATGGCACCTACTATTCACCCAGTAGGAGAACCAACCCGGTAGTCCGTAGCCGAAGCGGAGGACTACTACAGTGAATAGAGATAACAATTCAA
>JBDJHY010613550.1:0-16337 GCA_039654485.1 Withania somnifera | reverse complement strand
CTTTATATACTTACTACTCTCTCCGTTTTATTTTATATGTTTGAATTTGACTTGATACAAAACTTAACCAAAAAATAGGAAACTTATGGTCGTAAACGTGTCATAGTGTGTGTGTGCGGATATAAAAGTTTTAATTATAAGAATGTTAATATTATATCTGAACAAACGACTAAGAAAATAGTGTGAAACAAAAATGAAATCTTTTGGAATAAGAGGTTTGATGTTGCTCCAGGAGCCGTTTCTGTGCCAAGGTTCAACTTCCACAAGGTACATCAGGCTGTTTGAACTCTTCAAATTTGTCGACAAGCGTGCGTCGGATACTCCAAAAAGTAGAGCGTAAGTGCGGCAACAACTTTGAGAGTCCGAGCAACATAGCTTTGAAGCAAGAAGATTTGATAGGGCAATTTTTTGTTTCACATAATAGCATATGTACAAGGAAGTAATGTGAATATACCTACTCCACTTTCTTTCTTTCTTTCTTTCTTTCTTTTATTTGTACCATTAGCAATCATTATTTGTTGAATATGTTATAAACTCTATGATAATCATAGCATATTTGATTTTCTCTTAGGTCGTAATACTCTATGATGATTATAGCATATGATCAAATCTGTTAAACATTAAAATGCAAGGGAGTCAAAAGTTCAAGATCACATATAATTTTGATGATTGACTAACCAAGGGGAACCTGGTATTGAAATTCTTACTTAAAAGATGTATAGCACATCTATTCTCTCAAAAAACCGCCTCTTGATTCCTTGAAGACAAAGCTTCGAAAATCCTCTAGGGATCAGGCCGTGATAATGAATATTCTCTTTGTTTCTAGTTGTTGAGTCTTTGTACCGTAGTGCTTATCATATATACCTACTGCTCATTTAGAGAAGCTTGTGTAGGTGCCTCTATAAAACGTGGAATAAATACATAAATTATATGCTATCTTATGAAGGGTTACTCGTTGTTCTTATCTCACCCACACACAAGTATACATGGTCAAATAACTGCTACTCCCTGTTTCATTTTATCTGTTATAATTTGACATGATATAAAACTTAACCAAAAAATAGGAAACTTATGGTCATAAAAGTGTCATAGTGTGTGTGCGGATATAAATACTTTCAATTAAGAAATTATAAGAATGTTAATGTTATATCTCGACGAACGACTAAGAAAATAGTGTGAAACAAAAATGAAACCAAGGACTATTCTTATGAGAAATTCTGATTAGCTTTCTAATTAAATTAATGTAAACCTAATTTAAAATGTGATACCAACATAACCTCGATCATTTAATCATTCTATTTTTTACTATTTAACAAAAGGTGAAATTATAACAATATTAGTTTAAACGAATTAAATGTAAAGATGCTTGGTGCAGCAAGGTTCTAGAAGTTGCAGTAACACATTGGTTACTTCTTTCGACTAGAATAGCACGTTGTGGAGTATATGATGGTGAAACTAGGTGTTCTATGCCAACTGTTTTGAGTTAAAATTGCAAACTCTGAAATTTGCCGCCACCATCATCAGTGTAAAGAGATTGAATTTTGGTGTTGAACCTATGTTCAAGCAATGGATGCAAATTTTGAACCTTTTAACTACTTCTTTAGCCATTTGATTCTTGTTTCTATTGGTGGCCTACTACCATATTTCTCATTTTCTGGAATAAAGTATTTTTTTTGTTTTTGAATTTTGAAATATTCTAAATTTAAGTAAAATACTCGTATACACATCTAGATACCTCATCTGCTCACCATGACTAGTAAAATACTCATATACACATCTAGATTTAAGTCCAAATGTTGTTATGAACTTGTGAATACTTAGTAGAAAATGAGTAGATGATATGATTCCGTTTCTAAAAAAAAAAAAAGTGTTTGCCTTTTCATTCGGAAAAACGGTTTTGGTCCTCTTTATAATGGCTTGATATTTCTGTCTGACAAATTCAGTTATTGTGTCTAGTAGAGTATTTTACCGAATAAACTGAAATCTAAACAACGATTCATTTGATTGTTGTGCAAAGAATTCCTCATAATCATAAACTAGAATATTACTAGTATTAATATTGTGGTAGGAATTGTACTACCAAGACTTACGAGTAGGTTTTATAGAATGGTGGTTAGATCAACTATTTTTATGGGTCAGGCATGTGCCAAAGCTGATACATAATCTGATCTCAGTGGGTCAGCTTGATGACGAAGGGACCATATTACCTTCGGTAGTAAGGCTTGGAAGGTAAGAAAGGGCGCTTCATGATTTTTAAGAAAATATTCACTCTGTCATATCAATGCTAATATCCCCAAAGCAACCAAGTCTTGAAGCGTTTCAATGAGAACTGTAATAATGGAGCCAAAGACGTGCAAGTCAACCAAGTCTCTTGCTTTATCTTCTCTACAACTGTGTGGTGAAAAGTAGTGCTACATTATATTCATTAACTTACTAGTTTTTTGGAAAGTGTGTTTGCACGTTTATCTCAAATGAAGTGGATCAAGTAAAGCATATCAAAATCATGATAATAATTGAGCTATGAAATGGTAAATATTATTCTTCATTCCCATTAGTACTGCCTGTGTTTGACTAATTCAAACATAGTTTTTTGGGGGTTGAGAGATGATTATCTAAGTAGAGCGTTTTCGAGAATCTGACATAAGTGCGTCAACAACTTTGGAGAGTTCGCTCAACATAGCTTTGAAACAAGAAGATTTGATAGGGCAGTTTTTTGTTTCACATAATAGCACATGTACAAGGAAGTAATGTGAATATACCTACTCCACTTTCTTTCTTTCTTTTATTTGTACCATTAGTTTAGCAATCATTATTTGTTGAATATGTTATAAACTCTATGATAATCATAGCAATATTTGATTTTCTCTTAGGTTGTAAAACTCCATGATGATTATATCATATGATCAAAATCTGTTAAACTTTAAAATGCAAGGGAGTTAAAAGTTCAAGATCACCGATAACTTGCTGCTTATGTATATCAAACTACTCATTTTTAGAAAATCACTAACTTACCTTTTTCCGCCACACTGAATACACCCATAATGAAAGTTGGATTTTGTTTATGAGGAAGTAGAGTGACTAAAAATGGATAAACCTGCCAAGACAATGTTTTATCATTAATACTGGTAAGGTAAGGTTTTATCCAACTGCAACAAAAATGTTATTCCTTGAGTAATCGAAAATTTTAAGCACCAAAGATGTTATGAAAATAAATAAAACATTGTGTTGGTCATTTAGCAGGTGTCATTTTCTGCCCTTCGCTAGGACGTTTCCGATGTTCTGGATTTCATGGATTGATTAAAGAATGAAGAAGATCAAATTGCTGTTGAATTGGCTGACCTAATTGAAAAGCTGAAATTGGTGCTGGCATTTATCTGTACATACATCCAACTTTCTTATTCTGATCTCGAAGAGTTTGACATTCTTACACAATATCTGATTCATCTGCAAGAGCACATAGTAACTGTTGCTACTTCTAGAACTTCAGGGGCTAGAAACATTCATGTCATAATAGAGTTCCTATTAATTATTCTCACTGATGTGCCCAAGGACTTCATTCTTCACGACAAGTTATTTGACCTCTTGGCATATGTTGCAGCACTTACCAGGGAAGTATCAACTCTTGCTCGCAGCTTAGAAGAGAAATCAAGGAATAAAGAGAGTAGCGATGAAACAAATCGTGCAACTCTAGACTTGCTGGAAAATATTGAACTTTCAAGGAAGATCTCAAACATGTTTATCTGAAAGCCCCAGACTCATCTCAATGTTGCCTCCCCATGACTGATGGACCACTCTTCATTCATCTGCTACTCATACACTTGAATGATTTGCTAGATTCCAATGCTTATTCAGTTGATTTTATGAGGAAAGAAATTGGGATGATGAAAGAAGACTTAACGTTCATAAGATCCTCCTTGGTTGATGTTGAGCAAGGATTGCATAAAGATATTTGGAAACGTGTTTTAGATGTTGCATATCAGGCAAAATATGTCATTGATTCAATTATTATTCGAGATAATGGTCTCTTACATCTTATTTTCTCACTTCCCCTTACCATAAAGAATCTCAAGCTTATCAAAGAAGAGGTCTCCAATTTATATGAGAAGATTCCAATGAATAGAGGCCTCATTGTTGTAAACACTCCCGACAAGTTAGTTGAAAACAAGTCATCATCATCTGGTAAAATAATTGTAGGTTTTGAGGAGGAGACTAATTGGATAATTGAGAAGCTCACCCATGGACCAGCAGATCTAGATGTCATTTCAATCACTGGTATGCCGGGTTTGGGCAAAACTACTTTGGCGTACAAAGTATACAATGATGAGTCAGTTTCTAGACGTTTCGATATTCGTGCATGGTGCACAGTTGGCCAAGAATACGATGAGAAAAAGTTGTTGGAGAAAGTTTATAATAAAGTTGCAGGATCGGATTCGAAATTTAGTGAGGATATTGATGTTGCTGATATGCTACGGAAAGAACGGCTTGGAAAGAGGTACCTTATTGTCTTAGATGACTTGTGGGATACTGCAACATGGGATAAGTTAACAAGACCTTTTCCTAAAGTTGAGAAAGGAAGTCGAATTATTTTGACGACGTGACAAAAAGAAGTGGCTTTGTATGGAAAACGCCACTTTGATCCTCTTAACCTCCGATTGCTACAACCCGAAGAAAGTTGGGAGTTGTTAGAGAAAAGGGTATTTGGAGAAGAGAGTTGCCCTGATGAACTATTAGATGTTGAAAAAGACTTCCTTTGGTGGTTGATCTAATTGCTGGAGTCATTGCAAGTTTGGAAAAGAAAAAGACCGTGTGGCTCGAAATTCAAAATAATATGAGTTCCTTTATTTTGAACAGTGAAGTTGATGTGATGAAGGTTATAGCATTAAGTTATGACCATTTACCAGTTCATATTAAGCCGTGCTTTCTTTACCTTGTAGGTTATAGGAGGGAAGCAACAATTATGGTTCATGTGTTGATAGATAGATTATTGGCTTGCTGAAGGACCTGTGGAACGGACAGAGATGAAGAGCGTGGAAGAAGTGATGGAGATTTATTTGGATAATTTAATTTCCAGTAGCTTGGTCATTCTGTTCAATGAGATAGGTGATTTTCCGACTTGCCAACTTCATGATCTTGTGCATGACTTTTGTTTAAAAAAAGTAAATGAGGAAAAGTTTTTTGACTTGATAAGTTCAAGTGCTCCATCGTCTTCTTCAGATTTAATGCCACGTAAAGTGATCATTCAGTATGATAAGGAGTTGAACTTTGGGCCTCACAATTTTGTCCTGTTTGATTCAAACAAGAAAAGGCGTTCTGGTAAACACCTCTATTCCTTGAGGATTGATGGAGACAAGCTGGACGATCATCTTTCTGATATATGTCACCTAAGACACTTGAGGCTTCTTAGAGTGTTGATCCTAAATAACTCTTTCATCAAGGTGAATGATTCTTTGCTAAATGAAATATGCATGTTGAATCATTTGAAATTCTTATATATTGGGACAGAAGTTAAATCTCTTCCTTTGTCTTTCTCAAACCTTTGGAATCTAGAAACCCTGGTAGTGAATAACGAAGGATCAACCTTGGTACTATTACCGAGAATTTGGGATCTTGAAAAGTTGAGAGCGTTGTGCGTGAGTGCTTGTTCTTTCTTTGGTTTGGATGCAGATGAACCAATATTGATCAAAGAAGACTCATAGTTAGAGAACTTGATATTTTTAGAGCACCTCATACTTTCCAATTCGAAAGACACAGAGGATATTTTCAAAAGGTTTCCTCATCTTCAAAATTTTACATTTACTATCAAGGAATCATGGGATTATTCAACAGAGCGACATTGGTTCCCAAAAATGGATCTCCTGATTGAACTAGAAATCCTCAGAGTAGAATTTGAAAGTTCAAATACAAATGACAGTGGGCCCTTTGTAGAGACAAATTGGTTGTGGGATTTTCACTTTCCTTTCAATTTGAAAGCATTAGAGTTGATGGATTTTCCTCTGACATCCAATTCACTATTACCAATAGGGAGACTGCCCAACCTTGAAGTGCTGATTCACTATTACCAATAGGGAGGAAGACACCTTTGAAAAACTTAAATATTTAGGGTTGAAAGAAGTGAATCTTGCTAAGTGGGAGGTCGGAGAGGAATCCTTTCTGGCTCTTGAGAAATTAGAACTGTGAGGATGTCCTAAGCTTGAGGAGATTCCGCCTAGTTTGGGGATGTTTGTTCATTGAAAGTTATCAAACTTGTATTGAGCCCTCATCTTGAAGATTCTGCTAAGAACATTAAAGAATATGTTGAAGATATGGGGGGCAAGTTTCAGATCCTTGGCTGGAATGATATCCCGTTGTTTAAGTAGATCTTGAGCAGCACCAGAACAGGTTCTTCTTCATTCTCCACTCTGATTCTTGTAGTCTCAATCACTGCCAGTGTTAAAGAATGTCTACAGTGTGTTTGATAAAAGTGTCAACTGAACTGTCTGTTTGTGAAAACTAAATACTAAGTAGGAAATTAGTTTTTGTTTTGGTGGTTGTAGTAATTGCCAATATATGATCTGCTCAAGGTAATTATGGAAAGCCTTTTTTGTGTGTGTAAATTAACATTGCTATGTAGACGCCATTTGATATTTGACTAATATCTAGAGAATGACTTTTTATGTCTCACAATATATGCAGAATTGTTTCCTTCAATGAATTTCTTTCACCTGATAAAGTTTTATGTTTCATTCCCTGAGAGGAAGGAAAAGAGAAGAACTTGGTGTTGACCAGTGAAAAGTACAATCATGGAAAGAGAAAAAGAAAATGAATGAGAAGAAAACAAATCGTCCGTATGTCATCCATGCTAAAACTAATATTGACCTTAAGATACAAAATATTATACATAATCTAACTCTTCTTGCTTCCGCCAGCTCCTCCGCATGCTCACTTCACCTCCTAGTCGTCATGCCGCTTCTACGTCTTGCACTGTGAGTTTGCTTCCACTTAATTCTTGGGACTTCAACTGTGAATCTCTCTTAGAAACATATATGAGATTGCTGACGCTCTTCTATGATGAGCATGAAGGATGTGAATCAAAATGTTGGCACCCTCTGTACTATATGAAAGTTAGTTATCATTTATTTTTTAACCTCTTTCTTTTTCAAGAATACCATCATCACAAACATGTGAAAACACTTTAGGTAATGAATTCCTTGAGAAATACCAATGCAACAAGTGGTATCTTTGTGTTCAAGGAGATATAATTGTCATCCAGGCTGGTGGAGTGAGCCATCAATAAGCATTTGGAGTTGAGGCAGCTGTATTTAATGCTGAAGATGTTTAAATAGGTGTTGATATACAACATTTGGCCTCACGTGTAAAAATAAGTGTTATTAAATATCCTCTCGTGTCTATCCACACATTGATGCTGGATAACCCATCTCAGTCTTAATGTGAATGGAAAAGATCAGCCTTGTGCTCAAGCCCCTCTCATGTTATATTTTAAGTATGTAAGATCAATATTATTTCCTATTCTTTGTCAACCTCCAATAAAAACCTAAGTTTGATTTCTTATCTCTGTACTTCTTTAACCTTTGAGCAATATCTAGGCAGCACTTCAATTGTACAAGGGTGATGCTGCAACTGTTACACTGTAGATTATTAGCACCATCGACTATGTTAGATTTTCTGCAACATCAGCATCAAACTGTGTTATCTTCTTATGAGATCCTAGAGAGTCTCAAAAAATTATTTGCTGACCAAGGACGCTCAACTAAGCAGAATGTCATGAGAGCTTTTATGGACACCAAGATGGCTGTTAACACTCCAGTTAGAGACCATGTACTGAAGATGATGAGTTCTCTGAATGAACTAGAGGTCTCGGGGGCTGTGATCGACAATGATATTCAGTTAGAGATGATATTGCAGTCCCCTCTAGATAGTTTTCGACAGTTTTGCTTGAACTATAATATTAGCAAAATGAACCTCTCTTTGGCATAACGGTTGAATGAGCTACAGGCGGCACATATTATGATTATAAAACAGGCACCACCCGTGGCAATGATTGTTGAAAAAGGTTCTACTTCTAAACCTAAAGGTGGAAAGAAGAAGAAAAAGGCTCACAAAGTTAAAGCGGTTACCGCTTCAACTGGAGGTGTGAAAAAGCCGAAAGAAATGTGTTTCCATTGCAAGATGCCAGGCCATTGGAAAATCAATTGTCCAGTTTTCTTAGCCAAACGGAAAAATAAATCAGGTAACTCACTTTCACTTGTAGTTGAAACGTGTTTAGTGGCTGTTTCTACCATGTCATGGTGTGTTGACTCAGGAGCCACTGATCATATCTGCATCACTTTGCGGGGGTTTCAGGAAACACAAAAGCTAGCTAATGGTGAAGTTGATAGTTTTTAAGCAGATGGTTCAATAGCTTCACTTCTAGAATTAGGAAATACTTTTATTTCGTTTGGTAGTGGTAGAGTTTTAATTTTAAAAGAGAAATTATATGCTCCAGCCGTTAGAAGAAATTTAATTTCAGTTTCTAGAATTTTGAGAGGTGGTTATAATATTAATTTTTTTGATAATGGTTGGGTTATTAGTTGTGATGCTGATACATTGAATAATATATTTTTTTTTATTTTTAATGTCTCTCCTGAACTGCAACAAACCAAAGAACTGAATAATATTAACCATTCAAGTAAAAGAAAATGTTCTTTTGAAATTAATGAAACTTATCTATGACACTTACGTCTATGTCATATAAATCAAGAGAGGATTTCAAGATTGGTTCAAGATGGACCCTTAGGTTCATTAAAAATAGAGGCACTACCAACTTGTGAATCCTATTTGGAAGTAAAAATGACAAAGAGACCATTTCCCTTAGAAGGAAATAGAGCTAATGATAAGTTAGAGCTAGTTTATTCTGATTTTGTGTGGCCTAATGAATGTGCAAACTAGAGGTGGATATGAGTATTTCATGAATTTCATTAATGATTACCTAAAGTATGTATATATTTATTTGTTGCACTGCAAGTCTGAATGGTTTGAAAAATTTAAAGAGTTTAAGATAGAAACGGAGAAACGACATGGAAAATATATCAAGTCACTGCTATCTAATCATGGTGGCGAATACCTCTCCACAAAATTAATTAGTTACTTATCAGAACAAGGCATTACATCACAAATGCCTACACCTAAAACTCCTCAACAGAATTATATAGCTGAAAGAAGAAACAGAACTCTTTTAGAAATAGTTAGGTCAATGATGAGTTATTCTGAATTGCTATTTTCGTTTTGGGGACATGCATTCGAAACTGCCAATTACATTTTGAACTTAGTTCCTTCTAAATCTGTACCTAAGACACTCTTGGAACTGTGTTCGGGTCATAAGCCTAGCCTGAAACATGTTTGGATTTGGGGTTGCCTAACTCATGTGCTGAAAAGAAAGACAAAAAATTTAGAATTAAGAACAGAAGTATGTGTTTTTATTGGGTACGCTAAAGGAACGAAAAGTGGTCTTTTTTATAATCCTAAAGAAAAAAAAGTCATTGTAAGTACTAATGCTAAGTTTTTAAAAAAGGATTTCCTAACAAAACACATTCCCAGAAGTAAATTAATTTTACATAAATTAGGCAAAGAATAACAAGTCAATCTATTGAACATAATGAAAACCAAGCTTAAACCTATGATGTTGGAATTAAAATCCCATTGCATTTTAGTAGTAGGAGAGACGTTAATAGACATACAAGCACATAGGTGGATTGAACATATAAGCACATGGATACTCAAGTTTTGAAATCGAAATATATATGTATATATATGAAAGCAAATTCAAGATTTAAACTTAACGAGTTTGATCTTTAATGTTCTTAGCATATACTCCTTCTGTTTTAATTTATTTGCCAGTTTTGACTAGATATGAAATTTAAAAAAGTAAATAAGACCTCTGAATTTGTGGTATTAAACTAAAATTATCTCGAATATACTAAAATGTCCTTTAATCTTGTTGTCTTCAACATGTGTTGCGGAAAGTAAGAAGTGAAGATTTGTCAAAAAACATGGAAAGAGACTTTCTCTTTGAGTCAACTAAAAAGGAAAGGCAGGCAAACAAATAGAAACAAAGGGAGTAAACTTTTATCGGTCTCACACGCATAAACAAACATATATCCATGTTCTGTGTAGAAATATGCAAATAGCTGCTCCGGTTATCCTGTTGCTAATAAGCTACATCTCTCACTGTATATATATATAGAGAGAGAAATTTCAAAGGGTGGGGGGGGGGGATTTTAAAATATGTTAAAAGGTGCACAATGTCTTTATATGTCTTTTGAGTGGGCTAGCAGTTGTTCGCGCTGTAATCATAATACATACTAGCTGAAGCTGTATTACCTCAATTGTTAAAACCTTCCTGATTGGTTAGCCTATGTTACATTTGACAGATTTATCATTGGCCTTTTGTTCACCTTTCTATTATTTGACAAGGTGTACAATGAAGAGAAGGAAATATAGGGGGAAAAGTAGTATTTGAATTTTATTTAGCATATTTGACCTTCTCATTTCACTCTCGTAGTAAAAATTATCTTGGAACACATTAAATTATTAGATAGTTGTAAAATGAGGTGGCTTGTGGTAGGTTGATGCATGACAAATGTAAGAACAATAAAACTATGATTTGAATATTCTAAATACAAAGAATTCATATAGTTTACCTTGCTAGTTTGGGACTGATATGTATTTGATATGATACTAGATTGTTAGTTCATTGGTACTAGATGATATTGCTGGGGCTTTCTGCAATTGTACCAATTTTTGTTCAGGTTGTTGATAGAAAGTAATGTTAAATTTCAATGCCTTCCATATAGAGATATATGAATACCTGAGGCATATAAGCGAAAATAAACTGTCTCTACAGGCTTAGAGAGTAAAAAACTAGCATTGGATTTAAGAATTATTTTGATCTCATAATACACGGTCCGCCTTTGGAAGGTCTTCAAAATAGTGAAGGTCCAAATCCATCTTTGTTTGAATGGGTCAATATATCATGTAGAGGTTCCCAATTTTATCAAGCGTCACAATAAGATCAGGTAAGACCGTTCTATTTGTGCAAGCGGTATAAACAGTGTTCATCCTGTTTAGATTGGCTTGATTTTCTGTCCGACAAATTCACTTATTGTGTCTAGTAGAGTATTTTATGGAATAAACTGGAGTGCTAAACAACGATTCATTTGATTGTTGTGCAAAGAATTCCTCATAATCATAAATTGTACTATTTCTAGTATTAATATTGTGATAGAATCGTACCACCAAGACTTAAAAGGGTAAGTTATAGAATGATGGTTAAACAAACTATGTTTATGGAGTAAAGTGTTGGCCAGTTAAGAACTCACACTTCCAGAAGATGAAAATAGAGGAAGTAAGGATACTTAGATGAATGTGTGGGTATATTAGGAGAGATAAGATTAGAAATGAGAATATATGGGGTAAGGTGGGAATGGATTCCGTGGTGGACAAGATGGGAACCGAGGTTGAGATGGTTCGCGAATGTGAAGAAGAGCAGAAAATAAATGAAAACCCCAAGTTAAATTAATAAAACAGAAATTATTGGATGTGAAAGAACTTTTCGAGTTGTATATTTAATGATGTACAATCACTGATAAACTGAATTTGATTTAATGAGTAATATCATTTCTTTTACACTTTTTCTGGACTGGTTTAGACTATTTTTCCCTTGAGCTGAGGGTCTACTGGAAACAACCTTTCTACCTTTGAGGGCAGGGCAAGGTCTGCGTATGCTCTAACTTCCCTAGACCGCACTTTGTGGAACTACACTGGGTATATCATCGTCGTTTTTTTTCTTTTTGTTGGGGAGGGAGGGTGGGTGGGGCAGCTAAATTGTCGTACAAGATCCAGCGCCTGTATTAACTCACACAGTTCTTTCTCGACTGTTTTACTTGTATGACTTTATAAGCAGAGCACCTTTATATTAGCTTTAATAAATTAGGTAACTTGATGAAATAATGTACAGAGGTAGGTAAAGTAGGTTGTAAGTCGTGTTCTGTTAATAGGGAAGTGGTTTGATAATAGTTCATTGATAAGTTATAATTTCTCACCATCGAAGACATGTGAATTCCTGTGAATAGAAAAGGCAGGCTAGGAAGACTATCATTTTGTATTAACAATTTTAGTTCTCAATTTGTGAAAGGACTTATTTTAAGCAATTGGTGACTAACTCCCTTTAATTTAAAATTCTTTTGTAGGTATTGAGAAGGAAATTTCTGCTTTGCAATCAGAGGTATGTGTAGAGCTTTTGTCTGATTCTATTCTTCAAAGTGCTTCGAGTGTGTTCATGAGATGCAGAAATTTATGCGGTTTAAGAGCTTATATGCTCCCTCCGGTCTGTACATGGTGTTTTTAGTTTGGGCACAAGATTCAAAAGTCTTCTTTATTTTCCTAAACTCCGTTTCATGTTAAAACCAGACAAACAAAGTGTAACAGGGAGAGCACCTAGTATTTAGTATGGTTTTTGGTTATGAATTTTTCACTTATCTAGAAAAGGATAATCTGGAAGAAATAAATTAATGTCTTAAAACCATTTATTTTGGGATAAAGATAAAAGCTAAAAATACCATATAATATGGACTGGAGGGTGTAGTTTTTTTCCTTTTATATCACACTTCCTTTATTTCTGCATGCAATATCACATCTATAGCAGACATTTTTCTATATTTCTTGGTGAAACAGGAAAAAAAGCTTGTTGCTGAGATAAAAAGGACTGCTAAAACTGGAAACGAGGTACTCAGCTCTGGCGGCTTAATTAGCAGTGCTTAAGTAACAGCTAAGGTACTCAGATGGTACTATATCATTTGGAACTCATGTGTCATCTGCCTTTCCTCTGCATTTTCAGACAGCAACAAAGGTTCTTGCACGTCAGTTAGTGAGACTTAGACAGCAAATAGCCAACTTGCAAGGTAGTCGGGCTCAAATGAGAGGTATAGCGACTCATACGCAGGTACTCTGCCAAGTCATGTTATATGCTTACTGATTTTAGTTCTTCATTTCTCTTTCTGCCATGCATTTGAGCTTTGTTCCCTTTGCAGGCAATATCTGCCCAATCTTCGGTTGCTGCAGGCATGAAAGGAGCCACTAAGGCTATGACTGCTATGAATAAGGTTCGACGGCCAAAGATCTGACATCTAATTTATAATTTTCCATTCGTTTGTATGAGAGAATGAAATATAAAAGGGACCCATCTTCATGCACATGGAGATGGATGTCATGATATGAGGGTTCCTGTACTCTTCACTGGTTGGTCGGACGTCACTTCTCGTTCTCTTGAACTCTTTCCTTGCAGATAAATTAAAGATGTAGGTTAAATTGGGATTAGCAGTTTGATTCTCTCGTGTTTCTGACTCCGCTTTTCTTTGTTCTTTTTTCCTCCTTTTATTCCCTCATCTCCGTTGACATTTGTGTTGTATGCAAGTCACCTTCATTGCTTCTAATAATTATCAGTTGACTCAATGCAGCAAATGGACCCTGCAAAGCAAGCGAAGGTGATGCAAAATTTCCAGAGGCAGTCTGCTCAATTGGATATGACGGTGAGACTTATTGCACATTATCTTTCAAATCTTAAATAAAATATATCTCCTCCATGCCAACTCTGGTTATTAGAAGTTAACTCAATCATATGGTGTTCATATTCTTAGACTGAAATGATGTCAGACGCCATAGATGATGCTATAGATAATGACGAAGCGGAAGAGGAAACTGAAGATTTGACAAATCAGGTATGGTTTTAAAAGCTCCTTTCAGTAATGATTGAGAATAGTTGGTGTGCACCTAGCAATGTGTGTTTTACTTTATGCCATCTTAGTAGTTGATTTAATTGGAAACATCTACAATTTGATTGCTCTAGTGATGCAAGTCTTCACCAAAGCTCACACGTTAAGTCTGGAACCCTTAGCCTTTCCTGCGAAAACCAAAGCATTAAAGACATCGGCCACCTAGTAAAAAACCGTCAGTCTGGGTGTCTTCAGGATCAATGTCTTCTTCATAGAATTTATTAATCTGGATTGTTATTATGTAAAAGGGAATAAAATGCCCCTAGTATTTGTGATTTGTCTTCTATGTCCTTCGTTAACCTATCTGCTCATAAAAGCCCCAACATTATCTTCTGTTTCAATTATACCCTTGAAATTAAGTAGGTCTAAATATGTCCCTCGTACTAAAGGTGGAAGCCAAGTCGGGGTATGTTTGGACGTTTGCAATTGTTTAGGAATATATTTGGACTTATTCAATTGGAAAATGGGCTTTCTTCAATAGCCACTATTTAGGACCCCAGCACCTCAAATTTCAAATGTTGATGAAGTTTTGCACCATATATTGTATATAGATCTCATTGAAATGGAAATGACGATTGAATGTGGAATTTTCTTTCTAGGAATCAAACAATTATTGAAGTGCACTTCAATGTATATTTACTCGTAAATTACTATGACACGCGGTCTCCACCTACTATCGGCTTCTTGCACATTAACTCGAGCTTATTTTTGCAGGTCCTTGATGAAATCGGTATTGATGTTGCCTCACAGGTTAGTTTTTCATTATTGGTTCTTACTTAGAATAAGTAAAGGAGTTGGGTGCTGGCAATTGCCGTGTTAAGTTGAAAATCCTATGTTTTAATCTTGACAGTTGTCTTCGGCTCCCAAGGGCAAAATTGCTGGAAAAAGGACCCAGGAATCAAGCAGGTTCGTCCTCATTTTCTATTGATATGGTCTTTTTGTTACTTTGTATAACAAAAGAGGATGTGTGGTAGGTGCGCATCATGAGTTCGAATTCTATTGGTGAATTAAGTTTGGTATATAAATGGAGAAGGATAGAGGGAAGGAGCTCAAATATCCACCGAGTTTTGAAGCTAGAAACGACATATTTCTCGGTTTATTCAAAGAAAAGAATAAAGAAACTACAGTCACGTTTCACTAGAAATTGCGAGCTTAGTTAAAGTTGTGCTAGTCTTCACTCGACTCCCTTGGTGTTGGAGCTGTTGATCTAGTTCAAAGATTGACCATAACCAACGAATATACATTCAAGCTCTGAGTTATCAGCTTAATCTGAACTGAGCTCAATAAATCGAGTGTAATTTTTCACAAGCTCTTGGCAGTTCAAACTTAGCAATACTGGGAACAATTAAAGTCACAAAAATTGTAGTCCAAATTAGAATGTAACTTGATTGTCTCAGAAAACATTAACGATGAAAAACAGAATCCACAATAACAACGACATACAAGTGGAGTTTAGGATGTACACAGACCTTACTTCTACCTTTTGTAGGCTAGAGAGATTGTATGAAGTGCATTTTTCGTGCTCTGTGATGTAAGTCTGTGATTTCATTAACTCGCTCACGTACATATTGTTGTTGTGTCTTCGTGCTGGCAGTTCGGGGATCGATGAACTGGAGAAGAGATTGGCTGCACTTAGAAATCCTTGATCTCAATCTCTTGGGCTAGTCTTGCGGAGTTTCATCACACATGAAACATGATTCCTTTAATTTCTATGTACATAATTCTGCTACCAAGAGTGATTTGATTCATCAATTCTTTGAGGTGAAGTGTGATAAATGGTTGTCTAAAAGCTACAAGCAATGTATTAGTTGTTTGATAAAATCTTGGCATGACTTCCTCTGTCATGAAATTTTTACTCTCTCATTTGCTATTGTATGTGCATTTTTTTAATAACAGTGGTGTCCGGAGCTAACCTGGTTATTCTGTTATGATCCAATGTGTCCCACATCGGCTGAACATGGGGAGCTGTTGTGGGACTTATATAAACTTGAGCTCTCCCACATGAATAACTTGCTTTGGGGTGTGAGTTAGCCGGTGGTCCAAGGTGGTTACATATTCTTTCTTGTAATAACGCTTTCCTGTATCGCACTTAAGTTAATATATATATATCCAACATTTATTGAATTCATTGAAAATCTTACATAACTTGAAAATTCATAATATTACATTTTCCGAAGTTAATAAAAGGAAGAAGAAAATGCTCAATTATAAAACTAAAAAGAAACTACAAATCAAATCCAACATCATAAGCTGAAGGAAGAACCAGATCCATTTGGCCAACGTCTTCCTATTCTTGGTAATGTGTGAAAATACATGAAAACCTGAAGTTCTGAAATCAAATCTTTCTTTATTTGTAACTTGTCAAGAAGTGATGATTTCTTCTTCTATAATTCCTTTGACCTCGCTGCTTCTTTCTCCTTCGCATGATGATTTTCTGTTCCAGTCCTTGAATAACTCTTGCAAGCCATATCGGTTTTCCAGTTGACATCATGAAATATGTTATGGATAATCCAATACATAGTCCACTGCCGT
>JBDJHY010613549.1:0-26795 GCA_039654485.1 Withania somnifera | reverse complement strand
AATGGAACTGTCGAAATTAAATTCCGAGGTCGTCTTGAAGGAAAGTTGACTTTGGTCAACGAATACTTAACTTTAAGTTCTAAAATAGAAACTTTGAGATATTTCTCAACCGAGTTGCCAGGGATCTGAACTATCAGTCCCAGCAGGTCATAAATGACTTGGGATAACTGCTGACACGCTCTAGGATGCAAGGCGTCACGTATTTATCATAAATGACCATGAGGGTCATTACAAATGGACTTTTGTCTAAAAGTGAACATATAACTCAATTATAAACTAGAAGAATTTAACAAGGAATTAACTATGATCTTAAAATAAGAAAAACACAACAGAATTAGTAGAAAATAAAAGAGGACACAAGAACTAGCATTCATTAGTATGGAACAAGTACAAACTGATCAGTACTTGTTGGAAAATTAAATAACTCAAAAAAAAAATGCATAAAATAAAATTTTGAAGTCAATTATAGTGATTACTTAAAATGCATCCTAGATGCCCCAAAGAATTAAAGGCCTCAATATGAAATAATTTTTTTTAGAATTTCCATACTCTTTTTCTTACTTAGGTGACGGTCGATCTGATGGATCATCATAAACTTGAAGGTCCTAAAGAGTATCATCAAGATAAGATATAATATGCCTTTTGTTAAATCTTCAAGCTAGATAACTTGATGGGCAATCAAGATACCGACGGTCCATCAAGGTTGAACATTATCACTTAAAATTAACCCACAATGTGTCACAACTTTGATGCAGTAGAGCTGATGACTTGTTAAAGGGAAAATGGTCCATCAAGTTCAACATTGTTTCTATCCAGTGATTTCCAAATTCGACACAAAACAATTTTTCTGAATCCTCCAATTTCTTGACTTTTTGGGACCCGCTTCACCTAGAATTTTAACATTTTGGACCTAAAACACCTTTTCCCAAATTTGGGCCAAGGACTTTGGATCAAATTTATAATTTTTTCTTCTTCCTCCTTAATAAATACTAAGGATCTCTAAGAAAAAAATGAAAATTTCAAATTTCCAAATTCTTTAAATAAGCTTAGAATGGCGCCAAACTTCACATCAAGGAACCTTTCAACATGGGGAACAATGAACAATATCTTGTAGCTTTTAAAAAACAAAATATTCTTCAATACCCACTATAAGTTCTTGAAGTTTTCCAAGTAAACATTGGTGGAATACACAAATCAACCTAGCATAACTCAACTTTTGATATAGACTTAAATAACACAAGAGAATGCAACTCTAGTACTAGTAACAACAAATAAATACCTATTCAAAACACATTTTTTTTAATTTTTTGGAATTTTCAACTTTTTTATAATAAATCTAGGGTTAGATTTGATACAACAAATCTAAGATCAATTCTAATACAAGATAATGCAATTTTTAACCACACTTTTTTTTCTTTTTATTTTGGCTAAAAAGCCCGTAGGAAAAAAAGAAATAAAATACAAAAATTAAGGATAAAAGAATAAAGAATAGATATGAGAAAGGATAATTAGCAACAATAGTTATATTAAAGCTAGAACCTCCCATTCAAAAACAAGAATCAACTGAATATAAATAGATTAGCACAAGAGAGGAAACCATAAGAAACCTAAAGGTATATTAAAACTAAGGACCTCAAGAAAATTGAATTCCCTCAGCAACCTATATTTTTCATTCAATCAAAAACTACCTAATGAAAACCAAATTCTAGGCATTTAAAGTCTAAGGCCAATCATTACATAAGTAACCCAAAAGTGGCTCTTAACAAACATTGTAGAATTAGCCATAACCTAAGTCTAAAAACCTCAAACGGATTCAATAATAGATCAATAAGTAGAGGGTGAATTGTGGTATATTTATGCTAGATTTTATGGCCTATCAAGTTATAGACAGGCCTTCAAAGTCTCTATCTGAGAAAAGAGAAACCATCTTGAATCAGTTGTGGATGATGCTGGGGTTGATGGTATATCGAGTCTTTGATTGTCTGTTGAGGTAGTGTAGTGCACCTCTTTCTCTCTCCCTCACAAGATGTATTCCGTATATTTAATATTCCTATGAATGGGTCTTTACTGGTCTTTAATGGCTATCTTTTCAAGCAAGTAGTATATAGATTGAAGGCATACACTTAAGACTCTTAGAAGAAAGTCAAGCTGGTTAAAGTGTTTTGTGAACGTTTATTGTCTTGTTATTATTCTCACTATAAATTATTATTACCATAGAGCTCTTTCATCTTTCTGGAGTTGCATCAAACTTCATGTCATGGATCGGGTAGATGCACTCATGAAACTTTAGTCATCTAGAAGCATAAGCTAAAACTCTGCCCTACTACATCAATACACAACCTAACCCAACACTTAAATCATCACAATAAATAGTAAATCCCCAACCCACAGTAGAAAGAATAAAATTGGAGAAAAAGTAATACTTTGATCTTTAAAAATATATCGTCACACTTATCAAACCACTAGAATAGGGCATCCTTCCTAATCAACTTAGTTAATGATGTTGCAATGGAAAAAAATCTTGAACAAAATTTTTTTAATATCCTTCCAACCCAATGAAGTTATGAACCTCGGTAGTAGAAAAAGAGAAATGAAAGAATTTTTTGAGCATTTTTCCACTTATCCAAGGAATCCTCATATTTTTTCCTCTGCCTCAGCCTGTCTCTTGATACCCTCTATATCTTGACCTATAGCATTAGGACTAGGGAAATCACGAACTTTCAATTATTACTAGATCTATCATAATCCCATACTTGGACAACACGTTCCGTAAGAATGTTACAAACTTAAGAAAGAACTTATACTTATAGAATTTGGCATACAATCATTGATCTCTCAAAGTCTAAAAGATAATATTAAAATATTAATCATGCTCCTTCCTACTTTGTAAATGCGAATAAAAAAGGATGTCATTAATAGACACAATTATGAAGAAGTTCAAATAATGTCTTAATATTCAATTCGTCAAATCCATAAATATTATTGGGGAATTAGACAAACCAAAATACATAAATATAAAATTATAAAGTTCATAAAGTGTCCTAAGGTAATCTTTTGTATTTCCTCCCTCTTGATCTTTTGCTTATGATAGCCAAATCTCAAATAGATCTTAGAAAACATGGTTGCACCCTGAAGCTGATCAAATAGATCATCAATACATGGTATCAAATATTTATTCTTCAACATCACCTTATTTTGTTTTTGGTAACTAATACGCATACACATAGATCCATCCTTTTTATCATAAATAGGACAGAAGCAACTCATGAACACATACTAGGGAAAATGAAACCCCTACCCAAGAGATCTTAAAGCTACTATTGAGATGTGCCTACTCAAATAGATCTATATGATATGAAATAATGGAAATGGACTGAGTACCCAACTCAATATTGATAGTAAATTCAATATCACGCTCATTCAAATGACTATGCAAATTGAGAGGGAACATATCAATAGACTTATAAACCACTAGAACTGAATCAAGGGAAGAAATATCAATACTCGTATTTTGAGAAAAGGAAATATAAGAAAAGAACCTCTTTGATGACAACCTCCTACAGTGAATATAGATAATGACACCCCTTAGTGCACGACTAATCATATGTATAACTATACATTTGTGTACCTTATTCTGCCCACTGTTTAGCCTTTTTCTGAGAATAACTTGGCATGTTTGCTAGCATAAATGGTAAAGTAGTGTAAATTTGTTCTATATACCTATATTGCAATGTTTATGACTCATCCGTTAAAAAAATGGAAAAGTAGGAAAATAAATGAGATTGGAGCATTGATTCAAGCCGGTAATTCTAGGCATGTTTTAGTGTGTTTCCTTTGATATTTTTGTGTTAAATGGCCTAATGGTACTTAAGAGCCTATAAAGGTGTTCTTGGAATTGTTTTTTAGGTTATTCAAGTGTTTTTGTCCATAATACGCAAGCTTAAAGTAAAGAAAATTTGCAAGGAAAACTCAAGATTAGATGTCTTGCTGAGCTTATGCCCATTGGTTTCATTAGATACTTAAAACCTTGTGTTGATTAAATGGGAAGTGTTTAGGATGGTTTTTGAACTTTTTTGCAAGGGCATCTGAACCTATGATTATATAGGAAAAAATTTAGAAGCTTTAACTAAAGAAATAAGGCAGTTAGCTCTGCCAAAAGAGGTAGACAGAAGTTGGTTATGCATAGGCTTTAGGTGGACTGGTTCTAGGCAGAGAGGCATGTTGTGACCCTTATCTGATCAATTCTCCCTCGCATAATAGTGCTTAATGTTTGGGAATACTAGAAAGATATAACACAATCTCACATTGCGGTCCTAAACTATCCAAGTTAGTTGTGCGATGTGGGGTTGTTCCCATAGGTTCAAAAATGTACTTAAAGTAGTCTTAAGCTTTGGGACTTTTTTGGTATAACTAAAAATTCATATAGGCATGCTTTCCACACTTTTAGAGGCTATACAAGGAATATTTTTCAATATATTCACCCATCTTTCAACAATCTTTTTACATTTTTGGATTTGTGGGGAAAGAACACAATGTTTAAAGCAAAGAGGAGAGCAAGAGCTCTTGTTTGGATACTTTTCTTAATTTAGTTTTCTCATGTTATTTCTTATAAACTTCATTATAAAGATTCTTTGTAAATCTATGAGTGTCTAAAACCATCATTTTGGGGTTGAGACCACTAGATTTTATTGTTTGATGTACTTTATGATTTTCTTTATGTTATTTATTTTATCACTTGTGCCTAATGTTCTTGTGGTTACTATTCTAGGAGTATATACCCTTATGATAAACCTATATTCTTTCTGTGAAGTGGGGAGATGATGAGGGAGATTATATCATGAACATTAGGGTGCATGGATCACATACTACAAGCGATAGTAGGAGTGGTTATACCTAGGATAGGGATATATCGGGATTTCTCCACTTGGTCTAATAAGGAAGATAACATTAATGCATCAAACTTAGTTTGCCTATCCCTGCTCAATGATGTAGTTAGGTCATAAAGTTTGATAGGTGTTTAGAGGATCGAGAGGCCATGGCCATAATATCAGCCCCGTGATCAATAATCGAGATAAATAACTAAGCCAACATTAACCCCAGAATTCTCCAAAATATGGTTACAACTCAAAGTTCGTATATAATTAGTTCTTATTTTATTTTTTCTTAAATCTAATATATATCTCTATATCCCACCACTTGAATAAATAAAGAAGATTAGCTTAGTCTAGTGAATAGTTAAACAACAAGTCCATTAAGTTTGACAGTTGTCTCTCAAAAAGAGTCACTTTATTACTTGTACGGCAACGTACGCTTGTGTGTGTAAAAGTCTAGTTAAGTTGTTGGCACTATTTCCTTAGACTTTGTTGTCAATTATATAATATCTAGATTAGACTTTTTCTTTTATTTTCTTAAGTTATACATAGTCTATTTTTGTACAAAGTTTTCCTTTTATTTTTTTTTTACTCTTTCCCTCTTTTTTTGATATGTCAAAATTAGCAAGTGATGGTTAAATAATGGACATTCTTGTAGTGTTTTCAAAGGGGACCACTTGGAAATCAATTATCTTATTTTTTAAAAGAGCAGGTTGTATAAACCTGCATAATCCTCAAAACGTAATATTGTTCATCTATGTGGTAGTCACGGTGTCGATTGGATTGATTGTCTTGATCTTTACCTAATGTTCTCTACCCATCCCCCAACCCTTATTATCAATAATTTGTTTCTTGTGATCTTGGCAGGACTAATGGAGCTAATAATGTAGACCATGAGGCTTACTTCATAGATATGTTATAAAAAACCATGGAGAAACAAGTATAATAGATGAAGAAACTAACACAAATAAGTGAGGCCACATAGATAATGAGTGAAGCCATAGAGCTTTAAAGTTCCAAACTCAAAGGGCTAAAGGCTAAGGCTGACGCTTTGTCTGGTTAATAGAGTACAATCTTATCCAACTCCCAAGAGAAATTCGTGATAGAACTCAAGTTTGAGACAATAAAAGAAGAAATTTGTTGTTATGCATACATAGTAATCCAAGAGTGTCTAATTGATCTATATCAACAAGTAAAATTCCAAGTGTGTCTTTGTAATGGTCTCACAATCATGGAAACCCAAATCCAGGAGGGGAGAAAGGAGCTAATTTTAAAAATAGGTCTATTTGGCTCATATATACATGACTTAGAGGCCCAGTTGAATGAAATAATTAAGACATCTGATGGCCATTCATATGTAGTTATCCATGCTAGTGAGATTGGTGAGAAGGAAAAAGAATTCCAACAACTCGACTATCATTATTTTCTTGATTTTGACATTGAGGAGGAGCATAAAGTGAGCATATAGTAGTAGGTGTAATTTTAGAAGTAGGACGTATTGGTATTCATTAAATCACTTTTTGACATTATGTTTAGATGATGACATGTTTTTGAGTCATCTAAATTAATAGAGGAAGGTGAGGATAAGGTATAATAATCCTACATTCTAAAGTTTATACCAGACACACAACAAAACATCATGCCTTACTTAAGAGCCAAGAAATCCCACATAATCTATCTAATACTTGGTTTTTCCATATACTTGCCACCCTCTACAAGAGAAGCAAAAAGATGGATACGATGTTGATGCTGACATTCATATCGTCAAGGTGGAGGAAAATTTTTCTAGTTCGTGCTACAATGTTAAATCAGGAGATGGTTGGGAGGCCACCCAACATGTAGTTTTTAGTAGTCTGAGTACCTAGAATTTAAGCTAGTGAGTATGAAAAAGGCAAAGTATGGGGTCCTTCGGACCTCCTGGTCGAAAAAAGAGAGAAATTGACATATTTCTAACTAGTCTTAGAGGCCTCGGGAAAATTTTCTAAACTTATTCTTGATTTATACTTTGGGGGAAAAACTATGATTTACATGTGGGGTGGGGAGTCGTTCTCATATATTGGTTTAGGGTGGAGTGCGCTATAGGATTCTTTATTTCTGGTGTAAATTTTGGAAAATTTAAAAAGGTGTTCTTTTAGTTGTTTTAGTTTTAGTTTTAGTTTATTTTTATTGGGTCTTTAGGTAAAGTACACTTCATCCATCCTTTGGTTGTTCTTTTTAGTTCTTTTATAAGATGGAATCCCTTTTCACTGGTATCCTTTTCCCTTTTTGATTTTTAGGAGTAATTTTTAAAATTTTGGATCATAGGTTAGGAACTTTTCCCAATAATAGATGGATGATGACTGTCTTGAGGGAAAATTATTCGTTAGGATTAATAGAATTAAACCCTTTGGGTAATTGGTGACTAATTACTCCTATTGATTAATTGTGCAAGTTGTTTTGAATTATAGAGAAAGTTGAAACTATAGTATGAATGACTACTTTTGAGACACACTAGGCTCAATTATTTGAATCTTATATGTTTTATCTCAAAGTTGAATTCTTGCAATTATTTGGTCGAGAGTATATAGTGATCTTTCTTGAGTTAAATATGTGCCATGTGTGAGTAAGGTTTTTGTGCATTCCATGTTACTTATTGATGTCTAGAACTTGCCCTATGTGTTTGCAAACTGAAATAAAGAGTGTTAAGTTTAGGCGATGATATAGGCTTTCTTTGACTATCTTGTTTTATTCCTCTTTTTTTCTTCTTTGGATGTATTATTCTTAGTTAGGCTTGATGAGCCTTTAGCCTGTTCTATGGTAGCTTCATATGTAGCATATTCCTTTTATTTCATAGTCCTTGAATTAGATCCAAACTCTTTAATTGAAAAATAAAAGTGAAAAGGGGTGTAAAATGGGAAAAGAATGAGTGAATTTAGAGCCCTCAAAGTCTATTGGTGTAAAAGTTCGTGTGTGTTTAGGGGAGTAATAAGAAGATAAAATTCATGAATAATAAGTCAATTGTTTATGGAGAATTACTCCCTAGTATTTATGTGTGAGCTTGCTTAAATATAAAGGGAGAAAAAGTGAGTTAAAGGTGATAAAAGTGATGTAAGATAGGTGTTTGAAGGAAGTTCTCAATTCAAAATTAATGTATTAAAGAACTAGATAATATAGACATTATTCTTGGCCAAAATAGTTCCTACCTATCCCCTAGACTATATTATAACCTCATAAAGTCCTACTTGATCTTGAACTTATACATTCTTAAATTAGTAGAGTATTACACTAAGGGAAAGTCTATGGGTCATCATATGTGACATGTGAATTCTTGGTGACAGTAAGAGGAACTTTATCTTTATTCGCATGCATGTGCTTAATTGTATAATTGTGAGTGATTTGTGGGTAACTCTCTTGAAACAAGGGCACAGTTTTGATGAAAGACACGTGATTTATATGACATTTTGATTAAGTAATGTGCAAGAGTTTGCTAATTTTAAGAGTCGATTCTTAAGATTAGGGGCTTTCAAAGTTGTATTCATATGTTTTTAATTGATTATGCATCACGCTTATTGTATACTTATCACCTATGCTAGTCATTGTAGTTCTAGCTTTAGTATCTTGTTTCAATTAGTGATTTTACAGCCTTTATTGATGTATATATTTGTAATGAGTTGTTTGAGGATGAAAAAATCCTTAAGTTTGGGGTTGTGATCATAGGTGCAAGTTTACACTTGTTCACCTTATTTTACCCACATTTTAGCCTTGTTTCGAGAATAACTTGGTGTGTTTGTGACTTTAAATGGAAAAAAATGTTGTAAATGTGCTAATTACCTATACTTCAATGTATATGATGCATCGATCTAAAAAAAAGTGCAAAAATAAGAAAATAAAGGTTATATAGGATTACTAGTTCAAACCAGATATTCTAGCCATGTTTTGGTGTCTTTCCTTAAAGCTTTTTGTGTTAACGGTTTGTATCAGATAGTGTAGGGTTTTTGGAACTCGTTTTTAGGTTATATTATGGGGAACACAAGCAAAGGTATGGTAGAAAGAAGAAGCAAAATAGTTCAGACTAGTTAAGCTCGATTGCAACTATCTTTGAGGCTATAATGGAGTGCTTGAGAGGGTTAAATGTGAAGGAATGGAACCTAATTTAGTAAAAATTTTCAACCAAACACAATTAAGTAAGAAGTTTGCATCAATACTTAAGATTAAAGTGAAGTAAATTCACAAGTAAAACTCAAGACGAGATGTCTTGTCGAGCTTGTTCCTAGTGGTTTCGTTGGATATTTACAGCCTTGTGGTGTTGAGTTTTTATGATTTTTTTCAAGATTAGTTAACCCATTATGATAAGGAACAAGTTTTTAGCTTAAACAAAAGAAACAAGGCAGTTAGCTACACCAATTGAGTTGGACAGTAGCTAGTTGTGCACAGGCTTTGGGTGGACTGGTTCTTGGCAGAGTGGTCTCTCTGGGACCATTATCTAATAAATTACCCACCATAGCATGGTTTTTAATGAGTGTGAACACTAAAAATCAATAACATCATCCCACGTCGCAACCTTAAAGTATCCTAGTTAGCTACGTGATGTGGGGTTGTCCCAGGGGTTCAAAAACATACTTAAAGCAGTCCTAAACTTTGGAACCATTTTGGTATTACTAGAACTTCATATGGGGAGGATTTTTCACACATTAGGAGGTTATAAAAGGAGTATTTTGCAACATAATCACCCATCTTTCAAAAAACTTTTTACCTCTTTGGATTTTTTGGAGAAAAATACACATGCTTGGAGCAAGAGCTTTTGTTAGGGTTCTTTTCTTACTTTAGTTTTCTCATATTTTTTCTTGTGAACTTCATATAAAGATTATTTATAAACCTTTGAGTGGATAAAAATCCTTGTTTTAAGGTTATGTATACCAGAATTTATTGTTTGATATAGTTTGGTTTATGTTGTTTATTTTATCAATTGTGCCTAGTGTTCTTGTGCTTACGATTCTATGGAGTAGCTACACTTAGGATAAAACTATATTTTTTCCTTGAACTCGAGAGAAGATGAGGGATATTAGATCGTGGTAACTCTGGGAGCGTGGACCACATACTACAAGTGATAGTGTGAGTGATTAGCCCTAGAATAGGGATATACCTAGGTTGCTTCGAATGGTCTAATGTGGGAAGATAACATTAATGCATCAAACTTGGTTGGCTATACCAGTTCAGAGATGTAGTTAGGTATTCAAGTTTTGTAGTTTGTTATAGGATCGAGAGGCCATTGCCATAATATCAACCCCATGATAAAAATATCAAGATACATAACTAAGCCAATGTAACATTATGGTTAGGCATGAAAGTTCAGTAGGTCATAACCCGGAATTCTCAACGTGTGTCTATAACTCAAAGTTCCTATGTAATTAGTTTTTGGTTTGCTTTTTTCTTAAAATTCACTTTATATCTATATTCCACCAATTGAATAAATAACGAGAATTAGATTAGTCTAGTGAATAGTTAAATGACAAGTCCCTTGGATTCGATAAACTGGCTCTCAAAAAGAGTCATTTCATTACTTATAAGAGCATGTACGCTTGCGTTTGAAAAATTTCTATTGGTGAGTATCAACACCCAGCTAAACAATGGAATGAATAACAAGTATTGAAGAAGTAATCCAAGACCACATGATAAGGGGATAACTAATCCATACCCAGAACAACATCAAAATCAACAATATCAAGTACAATGAGATCAACCTATGTGCTATACTCTTTAAGAGTAATCACATAGGCCTTAACCACCTAATTAACTACTAAAGGATCATCTACAAGAGTAGTAATACATTTATGTATAGAAAACAACTCACTTGATAGACTTGATCAAGAAGCAAATTTGAAAACATATATGTACACGTAGGACTCAGATCAAATAACACAGAAGTTAGTTGAGGACAAATGGAGACAATACCTATAATGACACCATCTGAAGCTTCCACCTCTAACCTGCTAAAAAAAGCATAATTGTGACCCTGTCCACCTTCGATATGATTACCATACCAAGTACCTACTCTACGTGACTAATCTCTACCTCTAACATTGTAGGGTCCTTTCGTACTACCTTGTGCACCACCTTTGTCCAGTGGTGATGGAGCCCTAGGGTCCTAAACATTCTTAACTAACTACTTATTATGCTATTCTTAGGAAAATCCCTCTTAAAGTTTGCGTGCTCCTCACAATCAAAGCATTAAGTGCTAGCTCTAAGCTTATGCAAAGACTCTACCAAAACTGAATGTCCACACCGGCTTGAATGCACCCCTAAAATTCTGATCCATACCCTAAATAAGCTAAATAACATGGATTGATTGAATCCCATCTACAATTTAAAGTAAGGCCTAGATAGATCTACTAGGTTAACCATACTTGTCTCGACCGAAAATATGTCCATGATGGCACCTATACTAACCCACTTGGACAAGTAATCCTAACACATCTATAAAGGGTAAATGCAAAAATAATGAATCAACAAGAAGAAAAGAAGGTATTAAAATAATATCCAACTAATAAACCTCCCAAATCCTAGAGTCATAGCATACAATCCACTAAATAGATAAATACAAGTATGATACTATATTGGTAAATTCATAGAATAACAAAAGTCCATAGTTCATATCGGACTACAAGCAACTACCTCAGGAACTCTCGATAGTCTAGTCAGAATATGACCTAAAATAAAACAAATCAAGTTGCTCCGGGCTCAGTTTACATAAGTGTAGAAAATAAAGTTAGTGAGTAACAAAAATAAATAATGGTTACTCAGAAAGTATCCCTGGATGCCTCTAAAAAAAGTGATGATGAGCATTACTACCTGAATAATATGACCAAAATCCTCCTAAAACACCAAGCTAGAGAAATTATCATAGCTAGTGGTTTATAAGACAGATACAGGGCGTGGGGGATACCAATAATAACACTAACTACTCATAGAAACCAATAGTAATATTCTAAACACAGACAATGAAATATCAATTCTATGTCCCACAAACTATCATCGGGATGAAGTATTATTATTACCTTAACAGGAATCTCATCAAATAAGTAATAAGATCAACCAGAGATCTGAAATCAAGTGAACTGCAGTGAATAAATCTCACCCTCAGCCTATCCTAAGTGTATGCCTCCCAAATTATGTCAACTCACAACTCGTGGAAAATTCCCAGCAGTTGTACAATAGGCTCACAGAGGGTGTCCACCTTCACTCATCTTAATCCCCAATACACAAGTCTACCTGTGCTAGAAAGTGTACATCTGATGCAATTGAATAAAAGACTTATGGAACAAATTCTAAAAGGGATGGTTAAGGTAAAGGAACCTCTACTTAAGTCTACATCCATGGCAGTCCCTAACATACAAGTCCATTCATGATAGGAATGGTACATTTGATGCTATCGAGAACTGGACTTGTGGATAGATTCTGAAATGACTAGACCAACATCAATACTGTAACTAATAACTAATCTAGAATCACATCATAATTAATACATAATCATCTTACAATTGATAAATAACCATCTCATTATTAGTACGTAAGCATCAAAATAACCAATCTGTAAAAAATGATTTAGCCCTCCACTTAGTCCCCAACATACAAGTCCATCCGCGATAGGAGGGGTACATCTAAAGCTGCCGAGAGTTAGAATTATAGGAAGGATTATAAATAGATGGATTCTAAATAGATAAACCAAGGTACAAGACTTATCTAAAAATCTAATCCATCATCAGGAAATAACGATCACTGATCTATCCAAGTGCATGTCCTCATTCATGAGTAAAGGTATGACCCATGGGAATGTCCAATCGTTATCTACTAACTTATAAAGAAGTCCTTTACATAAATATCAGTTCCCAACACACAAGTATACCCAAAATAGAATGGTACATCCTATAATGTTGAGAAATAGACTTGTAGGATGAGTTATGAAAAAACAGGCTAAAGTGACCAATAAAAAACTCATCATAATCGTTTTACATGTATTATATTATTATCGTTCCATCATAACATTTCTCGTTCTTGTTTCATAACCAAGAGGCTTTTATCATTTCAATATTGTACAATATCAGATTCAAAAAATAAATAATTAACTCACAATACACACATATCTCTGATTTGGTGTAGTCAATACCCATGGAGGCTATCTAATCCATGTAGTACCTATCACCTCAGACTCAGCTGGCAAGATCAGGCCATTTTATCACCTCAACACTAGATGGAAAGATGGGGAAATCCTTTCACCTCAACCCTCGGTTCGTAAGATCAAGTTCCATGCATTTAATAATTAGTCATATATCCAAATTGGCTTCCAACATCTAATAACAATAGAATTATCAAAAATTAAAAAGAAATGTGGCATAAAAATGAATGAGTAAATAAGCCCCCACAAGGGCGATCTATCAAATAAACTGAAAAGTTAAGGAAATAAAGCCATACACAGGCATGATCATTAGTCAAAATCAAACAAATGCATAAAACTGTATTTGGGTATCACAATGTTATACAACAACTCAACTCGATAGAGGATAAAAAAATCAAGTCATCAGCATTAATTTTTATTCCTTTATTTGAAACCTGCATGCTTGACTCTAATATATGGGTGAATACTCATCACTTCACCCATATGAAAACCCTCAAGTAATCTCCATTCCTCCTAATTGCAAGTAAATAACACAATAAAAATCTGTGATGCTTTGTAGTAAAGTCAAGCCTCAGCTTGCCTTAAACAAAAAATCCACTCAAATCAGCGTCTGTCCCTTGCGTTGAGCTTGTGATGTTGAAAAATATATTAAAATATGAGATAAGCATAAAAATACAATTTTGATACTCATATTGATATTTTGAAATCAGGTTCATATTGTAAATTAAAAATTGAGGGTAAAGGAAAATATCTAAAATTATTGTAAAAGTCATGTTTTTCATATCATAAATATAAAATCCTACAAAAAATTAGCAGTAATTGACCCTCAAAGTTCAAAAATATAATATTAAAGTTTGTTTTCAAAATTCATAAATTTTATACCTTGGAATCACCAAATTTGATGTTAAAATCAAGGAAAATTTAATGGGTAATCAAAGATTTAATGATTAGAAATTTCCCTCATGATTTTCCTCAAAACCCTCCTTGAAAAATTCCGTAGGTGAACTATTTAGGTCAAAGATGGTGAAATAGCGAAATAAGCTCGTTTAGGGATTCATAAGTCATAGCCTATTGGTTTACCATACTCAACATGATTGGATAGACAATCACTAGATCATGATGACTAAGGGGGTAAAACTTATGTGATTGCATCACTTGGATGTCTGAGCGCGATGCTATGCTGGAAAAACTAACATAATAGCAATGTTGTGCATGCGATTGCGACACACGGGATATTAAGCCTTTGCAATTGCGACTCTCATGAATACACCTGCAGTGAAGGATTCATCCCTGCACTAGAAACAGTAGATGGAAACAATTTTATTAAAACTAGGCTCCTATTAGACCCTTAGAATTCATTTAGAATTTTGTAATACAAACCATATAGGTATCCTGCTAAACTCAATGTTCTAGACTCAATAGAACCATCAAATTACAGATCGAATATCTTCTTGACCTGATACCTACCAAGGTTACTAAAGATAAAAACATTAAAAAAAGACTAAATTACCCTCAGAACTTTTGAAAAATATTTTGAACCTTCTCCTAGACCAAAAATGCCCTCTTGAATCCAACAAAATTGCTGAAATTCAAAGACAAGTGCTTGATTATCAAATGTTTACCAAAGTGAAACTTTGGCCTTAAATTTCAACTTTAGCTCATCGAATGAGTTAAAATCACCAAAAACTCAAAACTGAAAATGAAGTTCCTCCTAGACGAATATCCATATTCCGAAGCAGATAGAACTAATAGAATTCTATTTCGAAACTCAAAGCTCCAAATGTTGACTAAAGTCCAAAAATTCAACTTAAAGGATTCCAAAAACTAAAAAATACTCAAAGTTTTCTACTTTAACTCTGATTTCAAAATCAACCTAATAAACTGGAAAAATATGACTTAGAGAAACTATTACGACTTTTATGGAAAATATCAAAAATGACCTTCAGGGTCATTACATTAATTCTGATGGAATTGACCTCAACTTGAACGACCTTTTCCATTTTACCGCTAACCACTGAAGCTAGCATGATAGTGACACCCCTTATAACTGCTTTAAAAGGCCTCACGATGCAGTCCCTCAATAGTCCATGCATAGTTTTCCACATCCAAGAAGGTAAGCCCCATCAAATATTATATTATCGATAGCTAGGAAAATGTAAAACCTCAATCCACTAAAAAAACAATGCACTAATAGCTTGATAGGCATAATCACAGGACAACTCATGAAATCTGGCATTATATTCTAACACTAAGATAGAACCTGAAGGATATTGGTAAACTCATCTTGTAGTTTCCTACACATGCTACAAGATAAATACTTAACAAATAAACCCTTATAGAACTATGCTCAAATTATAAAAAGGGAATCAAGTAGTTTGCAACCTACTTAAGCTCCACACCGCTATTTCACTAGTCCCTCAAGCTTAATGCGGTATAATCCACCCAAAATGACTTAACTAAGCCAAGGTTATGAAACTTTCTAGATAACTGAAAAGAAATCATGTGCATCCACCCTTGCAACACTTGAAAACCTAGGGGTAACCCAACTTAGAAATTAAGCCAGTATATTTTTCTCCTATATCCATAGTTGGTTGGGATACCAATGATTGAGAAATAACTAGAACTTGTACTACCTCTATATGAGGAGATTTAATAGAAGGTTGTTCTCCTGAACTCTAGACAGCTTGTCGCTCCATGGTCTGAAATCTAGGCCCCATTTGTAGCTTGACTCCCTAGCATACCCAATAATTGAACTAGAGAATACCATGATGCTAGGGTAGACCTGGCCTACCATTGTTGTGGTGGTGGAATCTCTACCAAAATCTCTACATAAATCTCATACTCTAGTGAAGTCTCCTTAAATTGGGTTCTAGAAAGTGCTACCTCTCTAGCCTAACCTTGACTCGATATTGACCTCTATCCAGCCAAAATCTAGAGCCTTATTTATAGGTGTAGGGGCATCACCCCCAATTACTGAAACCCTAGTCCTAATAGTCTATAGAAGAGTGAAACAAAGGAGTTTAGGAAATTGATAGGAATAAAGGTGCATAATAAGGAACAAAAAGGTGAAGCTTCTATAAGAATTCCCTATAGCCTCCCAAAGATAGGAAACATAGATCGTCATTATGATCCACGAGACTCTACTAGACATTTGATCTTCTATTTGTAAGATTGGTGAACCTAGGCTTTGATACCAAACTTTCATGACCCCAAATCAGTCCATGATGGAACCTACCAAAACCCACCAGTAGGAAATTCAACCCTAGAATCCAACTATAGAAATAAAGATGAAAAGAGAACAAGATAAGAACCTATGCTTAACATACCCAAAAATATCATTTTCTGATATACAAATAGGCCCATCGAATAGAAAAGGAAAAATATAAACAAAAAGACCCATTCCATACTAGTATAACTAGTACAAGAGCTACTAAATACATAAGTACATATGTAACTACTACCAATATGTACAAGGTAAAGAAGTACAGATGTTGAAATAAAAGTGGGAGGTAAGTAATCTTCATGTGGCCAAGTGTTTATCACAATTCTAGGTAGACAGTTATCAAATGATCAAAGTCAACAAAGATAACTTGCACTAGGATCTACATCAAAAAATATGCAAAAGTATATTATGAGTACCAAAACAATGGGATACCTAGTAGGCATCATAGACTGACGATACTCAAAAAATAGTAATACAATAATTAAAAAGTAAGGATGTACTCACTTAAGAAATGATCAAGAAGTCTAAGGGAAAAAAATATAAAAGAATATCACAGTAAAAATGTTAATGATGCAACTAAAGAAGTAAAATGGATAGTATGATAGAATTCAAAAATTTGGCTAATGTACCCGCTCAGTAAAGCATCGAGCATTATACAACCTTAGTCGACAACATATTGAGCACTTTAATAACCTTGCACGTCAACACATCAAGCATTTATATAAAATGAAAAGAGATAATTAAATGAAAACCTATAAGTCTAAAATTTAAAAGGGGTACAGTCCCTCTTTAGAATAACCAAGTTCGAGTTAAAAGCATTTTATTTCCTAAAAAATCTGGAATCTATAAAAAATGTAGATGTCCTCTTGAAAACTAAAATCCATAATAAAACAACTCAATAATAGTAATATAGTGCCCGTTTTCAAATGTGATATTCGCCCATCTAGGGCCCAAAAGCAATCAATCCCATGATAGAAATATAGTAACCATTTTCAAAACCATAACCCATACATCTTCCTCTCAACTATACTATGATAAATATATATGTGTACATGAAGAGTATGCTCAGATATAAGTATAGGTATACACTTATATATGCACTAGAAAGGGTAAACAACCTTCGAAACCATACACATAACATAACCTAGGATCTGGTATGCGAGAGTCTCGACCTTTGGCCTGAAATATCATAATATAAGACGAATAGACAAAAATAAGTGAGTAAAGATCACTTGAGACAAGGAGGAACCATAATAGAACAAGTATATCCTAATAAAGGATAAAATATCTATAATCAATTCCATACTACGCAGAAACACCTAAACTAGATAGGGCAACCTGAACTAAGGCTAAAAATGATTCTACTATAACCTTACAAAATAGACTAAGAACTGGGAAGTATCGAATTTTAACTTATGTATTGCCTACAAGTCTCCTATCCGACAAATAATTTAAAGCATTTACTAACTAACTAATCTAAGTCTAAAAAAAGAAACCTTAACCTACCTAGAAGTCGAATAATGAATTTTAAACTATCACTGGGTAGCTTTTCCTTTCCATATAGCCTTTGAATACTGCCATGCTATCAAAAGCACAATGAATGAGTCAAGTCAAGTTAAATGAGACACATATTACTATTTGAGATTAAAATATGGTAAATATTTAACCCATGGGACAAATTAATGAAAAATAAAATAAACCCATGAGAAGGTTCCTTGCATGAAAAGAGAAATTCCCATTAGTTCTATAATAGTCTCATAGAGTGAGTCTATTATCACTCATCTCAGTCTCTAATACATGAGTCCATCCATGCTAAGAAGAGTAAATCCAACACAACAAAATAATGGAATCGTGAACAGGATTCTTAAAGATATGGCTAAGGTAAAGGAACCTCTACTCAATTCTACATCCATGAAAATCTCTAACATATAAGTCCATCTGTGATAGAAACGATACAACCAACACTTCCAAGAAATGGACTTGTGGAATAGATTCTAAAATAACTAACAAATATCAATACCATAACTCATGACCAATAAAAAGAATCTCATGGTCAATATATAATCATCTTATAACCGATAAATAACCATCTCATAATTAGTACATAAGCATCAAATATAACCAATCTGTAGCATCCTTTAGCAATCCACTCATCCCCAACACATAAGTCCATCGGCGATAGGAATGGTACATCCGAAAATGTTGAGAAATGACTTGTGGGAAGAATTTTAATTGGGTAAGACAAGGTATAAAACTTATCAAATGAACCAATCCATTATCATGAAATAACCATCACCGATTTATACAAATGCAAGTCCTCTTTAAGCTATGACTCATGGAATTCCCCACTCTCTATTTTCTAACACAAAAAGGAGTCCTTTAAACTATATCAATTTTTAACACACAAGTCCACTCGTGATAGGAAGGGTCCATCTAATGAAGCCTAGAAATAGTCTTGTAAGATGAATTCTAAAAAAATACACCAAAGTAACCTATAAATAACTCATCATAAACATTTCACCTTTCCTATGTCATCATTATTTCATCATAACCTTTATAATTCATTTATCATAACCAAGAGACTTATTATTTTAACATTATACAATATCAGTGCAAATAAATAAATAAGCAACTCACCGTACATATCTGCCACTAATTAGGTATAGTCGAGACCCATGGGTGTAAGATAAGTTATGTACTACCTATAACATCTAACTCAGCTAGAAAGATCATTCCACTCTATCACCTAACTATTAAATATAAGGATAGGGTAATCTCATCACTTTAACCCTCGGTTGGTAAGATTGGGTGCCATGTATATCATCGATACTCATGTATCCAAATTGACTTCCAATATCAACAATAATAGGTTTATCAAAAAATTAAAGGGAAATAGGAATAACTAAAGTGAATGAGTAAACAAGCCTCTACATGGGCGATTTATCAATTATAATGTCAAATCATAGAAAAGAGACCCATAAACAGGCATGATAATTAATCAATATCAAACTAGTGAATAAAACCCCATCCAGGCATCATAATATGTAATGACCATTATAGTCATTTCTATGGTTTATATGTTTTCTTACACTGTAAAGAATTTTCTAGTTGCCCTAGGTCAATTATGACCTACCGGACCAGTAGTTTATCTCCTTAGTTTATCTCCTTAGTAGGTCGGTGGAGAGCTATCTCATTTTTTCTATTTTAGAGCTTGGACTTAGGTAATCATTGACCTTCATCAACATTCTTTCAATAAAGCTCTGAATTGAATTACAATAATTCTTTAGCTCTGAAACATATATTTTCGTCTAGGTGGACCCTTTGTTTGGGTCTAGAATCTTTCAGTGTGATTTTACCTTTTTTGACGAGATAATTGTTAGCCGATATGTTAATGCTTGGTTTTGGTTAAAATTTGATGATTGGATCATTAGATAGGAATAGAACTATACCATCAACTTAAAAATATCAAATTAGGGATAAGAAGAGTGTTCTTTCACTTCCCAAGGTATCCAGGATCATTTTTGGTTACTTGGTGAATTTTAGAAGTTTGGGAATTTTTTTCTTAACTCTAATTATTAGTTTCCTCCATGTTCGTTGGTAAGTTTTCTTAGTTAAAATATCCATGTAGATGGAATTTTCACCATTAATGGCCATTGTTAATCCTTGATAAGTTTTCATTAATCAGAGGATTCTTCCCATTTGGTATGTAAATCTTCGCGTAATCCACCATTTATTATTATAGATGTCATAGAGTTTTATGTTGTATTCATCATATTCCTTGTGTATTTTTAAGCCCAACTCATACATAATTATGCTCATTTTCTGGTGTTTTTGAGGACTCTATAGCTACTTTATTTTCGGGTTTGGTGAGCGAGTCCTGCAGGCTCATTTTAGGCTCAATTTTTGGCCCAGTCTTGAATTTTGATTAATTTATACTGTTAGAATCATATTTATGTATAGATCAAAATTTGCTAGTTTTGAGTTTGTTCAAAGTTGTTTTTCCTTAGATGAGCTGATTCTCATGTGCTATAGAGATATATAGACAGATGACAAGTAGTATTCTTTGAGATTACTCCTGGGTAAAACCTATATAATAACAGTATATAGCATCATTGGTCTAGGAATGTTATTCCGATACCATGACCCTGTCCTCTTATTCTCTTCTTGTTTCATTTTTTTTTCTTGAAGATGCTTAGTATAATACGATGCCATTAACCAAGTATTGGTCTTGTGGCGGTTATAAAGAGACTGGAAGAATAGGACACCGATGAATGGGTTGTATTTTGGGTTTTCCCTTAGTTTTGGGTTGGTTGTTGTGTGATGCTAGCTTAGACTAAGACTGCGCAGGGTGGAAAGATAGCAGTAGCATTTTCCTGTGTATGTATTCATATAGGGCGAGCGACGAGAGTTTCAGCTTCCTAAGAACTATACACTGAGGCTGGAAGCCTATTATCACCATTTTTTGAAATTTGTAATATCCCTGTAGGCCAATTTTAACAAATTAATGGCTAAATGGACTAAAATTGGTTTAATGGGATTTTTTTCTAATTAATAATAACATAAGTTATTTCTTACTCATTTTAGACACAACTGAGTATCAGTCACTCGGAGCATCCATTTCCACTTATGTTAGACCAGGTTTCACACCCAGACACTAAGTATTGTTACTTACTATTAGTTTTAGCACTTAAGTTTGACTTAGCTTTAGCAGTGAGTACATCATTTTCTACTACATCACGCCTACTGATTCGAGATTTTGTTTAATAAGATATTGGGACTTTATGGCACTAAGTTTTTGAGACTCCTTGATATGGTAATACTGAGGAATTTTGGTACTTTTATACTAAGGTATGATATATACTACGATGCTAAGTATCAGTACGTGGTTGTAATACCTCTATTTACCTTCCTTTGGGTTGTGTGAGATTGAGGAGTATAGGTAGAAGTAGAGATATATGGAGTTGTTCCCTTTCATGGACCCTGCCTTCTGGGTCTATAGGTACCGGGGAAGACTTCACACCAGAATAATTACCTTATTATGTTTGTGTTTATATTATCGCACTTGTTTTTTATATGAACTCTTTGTATGGGATTCCAGATGGGTGATCATGGCTTAGTTTAACTCTTTTATTTTTATGGGGGAATGATAAGGGTTTTATCTTCTTTTGCTAATTTACATATTGGTAGTGGTAGTAATAGGTCTTAATAGTTGATCATCATTACCGACGGGGCTATCTTTGTATATCGATATTTACTTTGCTTTCCATTCTGTGTCTTTGAGGTTACCAGTACACCACCTATTTCCCTATAGGCTCATTTGCTATTGCCATGTCTTTTTTTTATCCTAATACTATTGTATAGTTACAAGGATCTTGGGTATGTTCTTCTCCCCCTTACTTGAGTTTCTGCTCAGTGATTTAGCTAGAGATATTTGTCATACTATTTATGTTCTTTATTCCTTATGTGTAGCTATTTTCTTATATTGTCTTATCTATTTCCATGAC
Organism: Withania somnifera; assembly: GCA_039654485.1. Classification (NCBI taxonomy): domain Eukaryota; kingdom Viridiplantae; phylum Streptophyta; class Magnoliopsida; order Solanales; family Solanaceae; genus Withania; species Withania somnifera. The sequence continues at coordinate 5,045 of JBDJHY010613549.1, read as the reverse complement.
CTTTTTTCTTTAAATTCTTGTTATTAACTGTAGTTATACTTGTTGTGCTCCTGGTGGGCTCTCGAAGCCTATCGGGTACTCACTGCTTTAGGAACTAGTACTCATACTGTACTCTGCATCTTCCTAATGCAGATTCAAGTATAAGCCACATCCATATATTATCACTATTTGTGTTTGATATGTCATACTTTTTAGATACGTGGTGAGCTTTTGTTTTGGTCTCTTTTGTATTTTAAAGACATATCTTATATTGTATTTATGTTTATCTTGTACTTTGTACCTTATAGTGGCTTTGTAAATACTGGTACCATGTCTTGGGTGGTTTTTCTGACTATACTTATGTTATTTTGTTTCCCTTATCTCATTTTTTCTCTCTTCTCTTCTACCTATTGTTATTTTACATAGAAATACTTGATATGGTAGCATATCACTTACATCTATATGCTATAGGATTGGTTCACCTGGTGGAGGGATAGTAGGTACCATCATGACCTGAAAAATTAGATCATGATATATGGTATGAGAGCCTAGGTTTCAAATGGTGACAGAGTTACATAGCCAGTGTCTAGTAGAGTCCTACAGATTGGTACAAAGAGATTGTCCTATCTTCAGGTGACTAAGGTGGCACTTTAAGAAATCGAATCTCTTTTCAAATCATGTTTCATTCTTATATGATAGATAGTTCCATGAAAATATTACTTATTTTCTTTAACTCTTTTGAAGATGGCATGCACAAGGTCGATGACTATAGACGATAGTGAGCCCTATGACCCATCGGCTTAGGTTCGTATTACAGTACCCACGGGGATTACAACATTGAACCAGACTCACATAGTACCTACTACACCTACTCCAAATCAGTATTTATGGGCTTCAAGTTAGCTCAGGTGCTACTAACTCCATCCCTAGATTTAGTGACCACTTCGGATATCAGACCTTTATTGTGGTAGTTAGTTCATTTAGGGGTTCACCAATGGATGGGGCCCACATGTCTTCCCTCAGGGTATCCTAGGGTGCATCCATCTTATGATTTCAGCTCATTGTTAAGGCTCCACCTCCAGTTAAGGTAGCAGGGCTTCTCTTCCTACTTAGGTGTTACCTATACTAGTTGTTTCCCCTATATTAGATCCCTATACAACTATGATATATTTGAAATAGAAGCTCTTAACTAGATATCTCTGGATTCATCGCAGTTCATAAGTGCTCCTAGGGAGATTGCCCATGAGTTTATGGCAGTGTGAGAAGAGTTGAGAAACCTCAGGGTTTTAGAGTTGCATGGAGTCACCTATACCACTTTTCAAATGAGGGGTATGGTAAAGAAGTTGTGTAAGGATCAGTTTCCATATACACTGGCAGGATCATCTCAGATGACTTGCATAGATTTCTATGTGAGGTTTATGTAGAAGTTTGTGTCTTGGTCAGAGAGAGACTGGTTGAGGGAGGATTTTAAGCATATCAAGAAGGTATCAATATTGGTCGTAGAGTATGAGTCCATATTTTGCTAGCTGCATGTTTATAGGGTGCATATCTATAGAGTAGGAGTGAGTCTATAAGTTTGTTTACATGTTGAGAGATAGACACAGAGAGTCTATTACTTTGTTAATATATGATGTTCATTCTTTTCATATGGAAGTGGATCATGATTTGACTATGGAATCTCATCATCATAAGGCTTGTTCTCATAATAATAAGAGACCTCAATTTTAAGGGAGTTATAGCGAGTCTCGCTTTAGGGGTCATAGTTATCAAAAACATTTCAGTAGGGATATTCTAGTAGGCCAGTACTGGAATCTCTCCAAATCTATGAGTCAGTGCAATAGGGTTTTAGTGCTCTATCTTTCAGGTATTCATCTCGAGGTTTTGGGTCTTCAGGCTGGGATGACTATTTCGATCCACGCCATGGTTCGTAGCAGGTTAGGCTGTCAAGGCCATGTTTTGAGTTTGGTATTAGGGGGAATTATTCCCTAAACTATCCCCATAGGGGTATGCTTCATATGGTTCCTCAATTATTTTAGATCAGTACTGCTACCGGGTAGAGATGGGGCCCAGGTTAGACGTGCTCTTAGTATAGGTGAGTAAGGTAAGGATGATGGTTATGGTAGTGGTTGGTCTGGCAGGAGTCACCAGTTGTATGTTGTTTTTGTTAGGCCAGAGCTACAGGCCTCGGATGCAATTATCACAAGTATGATTTTTTTATGTTATAGATCAGCCTCAGACCTTTTTTGTCCTGGTTCTACCTACTCTATGTGTCGTCCTACTTTGCACCATGTTTAGGGTTAGGTAGTGAACCTTTGTTTGTGCCTATATATGTTGTTGCCCCAGTAGGAGACCCTTTAGTAGTGGATTGGGTTGTGAGGTCTTGTTTGGTGTTTGTTCGAAGGATTTATACCTGCACAACTTTATGTTGCATGATATATTAAACTTTGATAATATACTAGGCATTGACTAGTTATCCCCTCATCATGCGGTTTTAGATTGCTATGCCAAAACTTTTACCTCAGTCATTCCTTGTGTATCCCCAATTATGTGGAAAGGTTCTATTAGCCATAAAATAATAGGAATCATCTCCTACATTAAGGTTAGGAGGTTGGTGCTGAGAGGATGTCTAACTTATTTAGGTTACGTTCTCAATGTTAGATCTTACACTCCTCCTAAGTCTATCCCATTTGTTTTTAAGTTTTTGGATGTTTTCCCAATCGACCTACATGGATTACTACCCAAGCATAATATTGACCTTGTATAACATAGGAGATGGGCACTAGGACTATCTCAATTACTCCTTACCCTATGGCTTATGGAAAGTTGAGGGAGCTGAGGGTTCAGCTCTAGGATTTGTTAAACAAAGGGTTTATTCATCCAATCGCTTCTCTATTGGTGATCCAATGTTGTTTGTTAAGAAAAAGGACTGATTGATACATATGTGTATATATTATCAACAACTTAATAAAGTGACAATTAATAATAGGTACCCTATATTGAGGATTGATTATCTATTAGACCGGCTTCAAGGTACAACAGTATTTTCTAAGATTAATCTGGGGTCTAAGTATCATCAGCTGAGGATTGGGGCATAGTACATCCCAAAAACTGCATGCAAGATTCGTACAGGCATTATGAGCTCCTGGTAATGTCCTTTGGGTTGCCCAATACCCCTGCATCTTTTATGGACCTGATGCACATGGTGATCAAGCCCTACCTAGACTCCTTTTGCATTGTATTTATTGATGACATCTTGGTGTACTCGAGGAGTAAAGTGGAGCACGAGCAGAAATTGACGACTATACTCTAGACTTTGAGAGAGCATTGACTTTATTTTAAGTTCTCTAAGTATGAGTTTTTATTAGAGTTTTTAGAATTCCTAGGACATGTGGTGTAAAAGGATGGGATTATGGTGGACCAAAAAAATATTTAGGCAGTTCATGATTGGCCTAGACTGACGTCTCCTCTGAGGTTATAATATTTATTGGGTTAGCAAGTTACTACAAACGATTTTTTGAGGGGTTTTCATCAGTAGCAGCACCATTGACTAGACTGACTGGGAATGATATTCCTTTATAGTTTTCCGTGAAGGGTAAGGCGAGCTTTCTCAAGCTTAAGGCCTTATTGACTTTAGCACCAGTTAAATGTTGTAGCTCGAAGCCTAGAGCTTTCTTGTTTATAATGTATCAGGTGTTGGTTTAGGGTGTGTTTTTATGCAACAGTGATGTGTAATATCATAAGCTTCGTGGTATATGAAGGTTCATGAGTACAACTACCTCACTCGTGACTTGGAGTTAGCAGTGGTATTATTTGAAATCAAGATATGGAGGCGCTATCTATATCGAGTTCCTTATGAAATTTATACTGACCGTTGTAGCCTTCAGTACTTTATGCGCCAATGGGAGCTCAAGGGAAGTAAATACAGGTGGATTAAGATACTAAAGGACTATGATATTACTATTCTATACCATCTAGGAAAGGGAATCATAGTAGAGGATGCCTTAAGACAAAAGATGGTTAGTATGGTTAATGTGGCAGCATTTTTAGATTCTAAGAGACCATTAGTGTTAGACATCCAGTCTTTGGATAAACAGTTGGTTGTATTAGACTTATCAGACACCAAGATAATTTTGGATTGTTCAAGGATCAGCATTTGATTACTCTTCATGATCAGATGTTGTCTGGTGAGGCCGCTAGGGTCAATATTAATTTAGATAGAGTTTTGAGAAATGATGGTCGTATTTGTTTACTACAGGTTGGTGGCTTGGTTAGTTTTTCTGTATGAGGCTCATAGTTCCAGATATTTGATTCACCCAAGTGCAGCTAAGATGTATCATGACTTACAATAGTTGTATTGGTAGAGGGGGTGAAAAGGGATATTGCAAAGTTTGTTTCTCGATGTTTGAACTTTCAACAGTTTAAGTTGAAGCACCAGAGGCTAGGTGGTTTTATATAAAGAGTCCCTATTCCTACTTGAAAGTGGGAGCATGTGACCATGGATTTAGTATCGGGTTTACCATGTACTTCCAGAGGCCATGACTCTATTTGGATTACTATTAATAATCTGACTAAGTCGGTGCACTTCATCCTAGTTTATTCATCCTATAACACAAAAAGGTTGGCTCAAATATAACTTTAAGAGGTGGTTCAGTTACATGGATTTCGGTATCTAATATCTCAAATCATTGTGCACAGTTTACCTCCCAGTTTTAGAAGAATATTCAATGAGAGATGGGTACTGAGTTTCATCTTAGCACTATATTTCACCGACAGACTAACAGTTAGTCTAAAAGGACTATTCAGTTCCTGTAGGACATGTTAAGGGACTATGTATTAGATTTTAAGGGTTCTTGGGACTAGTATATGACCTTAGCAGAGTGTGTGTATAATAATAGCTATATATTTATCATCCAGATGGCACCAATTTAGGCATTATAAGGCAGGTGATATAGGTCACCTATTAGGTGTTTGATGGTTTTGATGATAGAGTTTGGGGTATAGATCTTATTCATGACTCTCTTAGCTTAGTTCATATGATTCATAATATACTTTAAGAAGCTCAGAGT
>JBDJHY010613441.1:963-16338 GCA_039654485.1 Withania somnifera | reverse complement strand
TTGAAATCTGAAATTTTTTTGGGAGACATTTTTGATCTATGTTTCTTGTTTTGTATTAAGAGAATAAAAAAATAATGTTTTTGGCTATATATAATTTGGGTAGCTAGTATTAAAATGACATGGATAGGTAATGAACAAGTATTAAATATCCATTATATCCCTGAGAAAATCGATTATAAATTAAACTGGGTAAGTTTGAAAGATGTATCGACTGTCTGTGGTACTGGTTAACGGTCTGTGGAATCCTAAAAGTTATAGATTTTAATGAAAATTTTCCTATTTCCTTTTTTTTTTGTAGAAATATTTTGGGGTAACTTCCAAGGTATTAAAATTACATTATCTCCTCATTGGAATCATTCTTCCTTGAATGATGGCTGGAATTGGGCTTAAAAGAATAGAGTTGCTAATATGAAACTGAGTTATGAAGCTTGTCATGTATAATAAATGGACTCATTGTTGTTATGAGTACTGGATCAGTTGAGAGAAATGTAACAATATACACATAAAACTAGAAGACAACAATTCTAGGAGAAAAATTTATACCTCATATTAAATCAGTGCTAGGAGTGAACAGATAAGGGTAGTGATGGTCACAAAATATTCTGAGGTTAATAACATGCTCTTATTATGTTTAATCCCAATTCAAAATTTGGCATACCCTTTGTAATTTAGATCTATTCGTAAGAATACTACTTCTGTCTATCACTTAAATCAACTAACTTTAAGCTTCAATTAAGAGGTCAAAACCACATCCTATAGTCATTTACAAATTTATCAGCACAATAATCAAGCCTATTACTATAGTCAATTCATGGATTCCCTGGAGCTAAAACTACCTAGGGATCCTTTCTAGTATCACTACTATCAATAACTCTACAGATTCACTAGGAGATCACTATTACACCTAATTGTAACTTCTCTTATACTTCGTATTTAAAAACTTAGGTGATAAAAAAAAACTAGGGCCACTACTACTTAACATTCACTACCTTTTATCTTAGATACTACCAACCTTCTTTAACTACCTCTTGCCCCATCATAGATGGAATCACTAAAGGGATTAGAGTATGTCCATAAACTATAAAAGTTACGATAAAGGTCTAACTTTGTACCTTAAACATGGAGTTTGAACTGAGCATCACTACTAGAAAAGGATACTGTCCTAGCTAGCTAGATGCTTATCAAAATCATGACACTCAAGATAGGGTCTGGGAAGTAAAGTACAATATACACGAGAAGTTTATCAACTAAATGCATAAAGATCTAATAGTGGATTGTTCTAAGTATAACTATGACATAACTATAGCATAGCTGAATAATAAGGCATGAAAAGGTCAAAAAATCAAAGTCATACGATAAATTAGTAGATACGATATAATGTAAGATGGATATCTGTATGATACTGAAAATTCTATAGCTGATTTCATAAGCTAATTGGATATCTATATTATGAGTAAGACTGTGAGGGTTGTCCAAAGTGATTGCTTCTCATTCTAGGAAATAAACATAGGCGTTAATCTACATAGGTGCATGAACCTTAAACATAGGCATGACACAAATTTTTAATCTCTGACTAAAGTACAAGAGTAAGAATCGGTCACTGTCTGATCATAACTTTGTGCTAGGAATGCATACTAGTTTAGTCACAAGACCTGACTTGGTTCTTTATCTTACCATCTCGCCCTTATTCTAAAAGCTAAAAATTTCTAGGTATGGAATTCTTCTCTACACTGGCTACAACCAACCAATATGTAGGGTCTATAAATCACTATACATATGAATGCTAAACTTTCCCTTTAGAAACTACAACTATAGGTACTCAAATTCTAGCCAGGACTTCTTTCTGAAATAACACTTAACTTTATCGTTGCCTCTAAGGCTGTTGTTGAAAGTTTAAAACACTTTTTAACTTACTAACATCATATATCCCATTCTCTATCCAACCTCATACTGTCATTTTTCTCACTATGGTGATCATCTGGAGTACAAGGTTATTATTCAGTAACAAACATGGGTATTGCACAACTTTGTATTACTACTTAAGTTTAAAGACTCTAGATAACAAATCGAGGTAATACTAGTCCTTCCAGAGTGAATAAAAAAACAACTAATCTCAATCACACACTTTATATGGTCATAACCTAAATTAATAACAATGCCTAATTTTGATCTCTATAATTTTGACTTCATATTCCTAGCTCAAAGATCATTCTATTGCATAATTCTTTGGCTTATAACATCTCAAAATAAGATTTTCCAAACATTCTAAGACATAATTCCCTTGAAAATCACATAGATAATAAATTTTATAGTAGGATTTGAATATACATCATATTTTTCCTAAAAATCATGTGTCATATAGGAAAAAGAGTCTCCATTTGAATCAATAGGCCTAAATGAACTATTCGGATTTTCTCAAGCCCTTGTGCAGATTTTTTAATCATTATGAGAAATTTATTAGTGAGCACCACATCAATAGAAACCTAAAATATACTGCTTTTACAACCTTGACTATGAAGGGTAGTCGTAAGAACCGGAGCAACGTATGAAGTTGTATAAGTTTCTAAGGGGACTGCTCTATTACATGAACTGGAGTATGAAAGAATGAGAAATTTTTCTTAAATGTTTGAAATCACTCATTTATAGAAGTGAGAGCCCTCATAACCATAAAAAGTTCCTACTAACACAACTTCATAGACTCTGTAGGACACTTAAACTCTATGCTCTAATACCTAATCTGTCATGTCCCGAGCCTACACCATGAATGTTACCGGTACCCGAAACCACAAGTAACTAAGAAAACCACTTGGTCATGCATGACATATGAAACCTATATAGAAGAATACTGCATAATCTTATACATGGATAAACTCTTGTAATGTAAACAAAAAGAAATAAAAACTCTTTCATAGAAAATATAATATTTTTTGAAAATATACTACAACTATTTCACTAACTATATATGAATCCTCTACTAATATATGATGAGTTTTTGTGATAAGACCCTAACTAATTCTAAGAAACTGTAACTGAAAGTACAAACATAAAGACTAGAGTTGAATTTAAATAAGTCTTTGTCCTCAAAATATAAGGATTCACCAATAGTTGACAGTAACCTACTGAGTCTACTAACAATGAACTAAAAAGGTACTTATGAATCTAGATTATGAGTGTAGGTAAAAGTACACATCAGTAGGTGAAATATACTGGTATGTAGGAATGGAACACAGGGATAACTAAACTGATGTTGTTTGAGCAAATACTAGGCTGACATAAAGTTAAATTGAAACATGACTCTAAAACTGTAAAAGTGACTGAGCTAAGTCTAAAGTTGAGATAAAACATGATAAAGAAATTTATGCAAGTCTACTAGGTATAAAAAACTCATCAAAATCTAATTTAGAGATAAAACTTAAGTAAGGAACTAGACTCATTAAATAAAACAAAACTGTTAAACAATAATTATAAAGAGTCCACCTATGAGTGATTTGAGCCAAAAAGCTAAGCTAAAATAAGTTGATGAGATTATACATAACAGACAAGTATCTTTTAAACATCAAGTTCTAAATAAATATAAAAATCACAACAAAGTCTGGACTCATTAATAGAGTAAATTTGATGATCATTTTAGTTATAAAATCTGTAAAATAGACTAAAGCTTATAAAAGCTATAAAACATACTGAAGCTAAACATCTGACTCATTTGAGTGTGAAGCTCAGTTGTGAAATACTGATGAAAAATATACAAGTGTGATAAATAACATTTAAGTCAACAACTACGGGAAAAAGAGATACATCTCAAGGTATAAACTGAACTTTATACATAAAGTAAAATTAATAAATATTTAGTTTAAAAATTCTTTGACTTTGATAGTAAGATGAACATATGTGGGAGTTTCTATAACCAACATTACTCCAGCAAGCAACCCTGAAGTGTAACATCTAACCCCATGTTGGGAGGGTATAGATCCAAATAAACTTCCTAGTGGATCCACTAAATCTAAGTTGATCCCTCTTTGGGCTATCTACGGTGACATGTTATTTATGGAATTGGGGTATGTTAACCCACAGCTTCTCGATTCTAATACTAATCCCAAAACTGAGACTACTAACTGCTCCTAGAACTGACCAGTGGGATATATCTTAGTACCCAACTAACCAACCAAAAGCTAAATCTGATTGCCTGAAAAAGTTATTTATTTGACTGATATTGGTTCACTTTAATAAGATTATAAATACTATTTGAATTTTTAATTCAAGTACTCTAAAATATTTAAATAAATAATTATGAACTGGGATTAAGGTTTTGCAAAGCCATGAGATTTTTAAGGGTTCTTATCAATATTGAAAGGGCTTAAAACTTTGAAAAGTCAATCTTTTATGAAAAATTGACTAATACTGTAAAATGTCTTAGACCATTGTAAAGCCTACAATTTTATGAAAATCTAACCATGGGCCATGATTTTGTTATAAATATTAGAGATGACCCTGGAAAGCTTCACTTAAAAGCATTCTAGCAAGACATTGACTTTAACCTATAAAGATATACAACTTCATGAAAAAACCTGTAAATATCATGTAAATCAACAACTATCATCATGTGATATGTTGGAGGAACTAACTTTATAATGAATAAGGTCTTTGAGATAAATGATAGATTTCTCAATTTGTAACTCAAAACTGAAAATAAGAAAATGTGGACACAAGGGCAAAAGTCAACCCTTGCTGAAGTCCTACATACCTTAATTTACTCCAAGAATACTTTAGAAGAACCCTAACTTAAGGACGCGTTCCAAGATTTGAGTACTTGAAAATAATAATTTACTTTTCTTGAAAACCCTTGAATTGTAGGGCACAATCTTGTTAGAAATTCATAATTAATGATTAAAAAAGCTAAGATTATATTAAAATACATGCAGAGAACATACCTTGATGTTGGAGGAAGAGGAGAGGAGAAAAAACCATAGATCATGACTTGAAAGAGCTTCCTACTTGAGAGTTTAGATCAATGATTATAAGAGAATAACTAATTAGTTATGTGAAATAATCCTTCAAATATATTATACAGCTTAATACAGGGATAAAATTCTTTAAAAGGATCAAAACATCCTTTTTGAAAATTTCAAGAAACTTTTGGAAAAGCCACAACACGACGCATATTGTGTGTTTCATATCACATACTGTGAGTCATGATTTTTGACAACCTAATAGTTCTTTACTTAAATGGTCATAACATTTTACTCCAAACTTTAATTGAAGAATGGTTCATTAATTTCAAACTTGCCTCAGATACCTTTAAGTTGATAGGTTATGAGACACGTATATCATTATAGTTTAGTAGATATGATTGTTTGATGTTGGATCCTACATAAAACTATATGAAAACTAGGTCGTTTTGAATTTAATTTTGTGCTAGAGGTTACTTATAACCATTATTCATATCCAACAACATTTTCATATTAGAAATGACTTTACCATATAGTTTCAAGTAAGAACTCATTGGCTTCGGGTCTAACCTTGTACCCAGAATAGTTTAAATCCAACTTGAAAGGCTTATGGTGTTACATTTTTGCGCTACATTGTCTCATAATATAGACCCTAGAATTCCTTCATGTGCTCTCGGACATTCAGGATCTTCAGGTCAGCAACAGTAATGGTTGAAATAGTAATGGTGGGTCTTCATTCATCCAAGGATAAAGACTTATTTTAGTTTAACTTTAGTATTTTACTTACTTTTAGATTTATTAGTTAATTAGGAATTTTCCCAGCTATTCATTTATCTTTATTAGAGGATTAAGATAGAATACAAATTTAGTTAATTAGATGTGTTGAGTTTTCAGGATTTAAATGTTAATGAAAATTCATCACTTTGGGTTTTTCCCTTCCATCCTTATTCTACAATTTTTGCTCAGTTTTCATGTCGTGTATAGTATGTGCCAGGTCCAAGGATTTACATATGATACTATAGGTTCTAGGTTCCATGTCCCATCAAGGGTGTAGACTCGGGGTGTGATAACAATAAAATTTATCTTAATCTATTTAATAAGGGAATTAATCTAACAAATTTTAAATCTTTTTGATTCTCACATTCTCTACATTTCAAAAAGATTTACATTCAAACAATCCATGTCCAGATGTTTAGTTATAACTACTAATAGTTACAATAAAAAAAAGGAAAAGGATTGATAAGATATTAATAATGATAGTTGTATAGTTAATTCTTACGTTAATTGCTTAGAGAATAGGAGAAAGGAAAAAGAAGGAGAGGGAGAAAAATTATAAGTTTTAGATATTGTATAAAAAGGTAAGAGAAAATAAAGTATTTCCAAATTAAAAAATGTCTTCTAATCTATATTGTATTAAAAGTGTGAAGGTCCTTAGAAATGTGAATTGAACTTTTTTCCATTCATTAAATGACTCTACAATAGAAAATACTGTCATTTACTATTCTTAAAATTATTATTTAATTATTTTTATAATAATTAAAATTAAGGAGTCCTAAGAATATGGTAAGAGGAAAATATATTTTATATTATAAATAATAAAATAAACACAAAAACAATATTTTAGGGAGAGGAGAGAAGAGAGAAAGTTATTATTTCTTGTGATGGATAATTTACAATGAAAAGAATCTCCCTACTTATAGAGGAATTTTGCCATAGGTTTATTTAATGACCCTCAAGGTCATTTTTTTCAATTCGTTTTGCAATTTGATTGTTTTTCCCTTCCAATAGTTGTTTTTTACCAAATCAAGATTGATTCCATGGTCGGTTTAAGAATGGATTGAGCTTTGAGTAAGTATTTTAAGTGTAACACCTTGAAAATCGTGCAAGAATCTTTATTGGTCTAAGAAAAGAGTGTATGTGAAATTTCATTAAGTCTGGAACTAGCCCAAGATCCATGGGTCATTCCACAGATCATGGAAGGGTTCCATGGATTGTGGAACCAGACCAACTAAGCAATTGTCACTGTATTGGGTTCACAAACTGAGGGTTCCATGGATTGTAGTTTGAGTTGTGGAATGGGGACCGATATTTCTTAATTTTTTTCAAAGTGTGTAATGACTCTATAGACCATTCCTTAGACTATAGATCGATGGATGGACTCCGTGGAATGGGTTGTCATATACTTCTAGTGCTCCAATTAAGAGGGGGCCAATTTCACGGACCATGGAACCACTTGTGGAAACCTGTCAGGCCCAATTTTAATTCGTTTTTCCATACACTTTTAGTCATTTCCCTCTCTTTAATGTTATTATACCACTTCATTTTGAGAATCATAACCACTAAGATAAAAGCCTAACACCTCATTATTTTATTACCATCCATAAATCAATTATAAAAAATAGAAGAAAACATCGATCTGTTCTCTAAAGAAGTCAAGAACAAGGGTTTCATAAAAGTCAAGAATGAAGTCTTCTCCTCCAATTCCAAACCCAATTCCAGACCCTATTTTCTCCAACCATAGGGTGACATGTTTTCTAAAAGGCTTTACTATCATAGACCCGACTTAGTTGTATCCACTAGGTTATTTGTTAGGTACTGAGCTATGGCAGGGCAAGATACTCCCTTCAAATGGTAGTTTAATGAATTCCATGTCTTCTCATATTATCTTATATGTCAGTTATAGAACCTCCCACAAAAGATTGATGTCAGATAATTGAATTTTGTTACTTCTGATTTGCAATGAAGCTTAATTCTTACACTATCAGTATTACTTAAACTTTACTAAAAAATTATTTTTAATTATGATTTCATCATGCATTGCATACCCTAATCGTGGTCTATTTACACTCATATTATTATTCATGTTGATATTTTGTGTTATTTTCCTCCTTCCACTTACTCAGTATATTCGATGTACTGACCATATACTCTTTTGTTGTGTGATTTCACATGTAGGTCAGGCTAACCATCCTTATTCTCAAGACTAACCAGATCTATTATCTTTAGTTTTTAGAGTATTTATGAGTTCCCATGGATGAGGAACACTTTATTATTATTGGTTCATTCTTATTAGGACAGGCTAGTTGTTGCTATAGACATTTATTTCTTTTTAAGTCTAACTGGGCACTTGTACTAGTAGCCTAGTACTTCAGTATTTAGAGAATTTTAGACACATGGTGTAGTGGCATTGATTTGGATTTTTCATATTCTTTTAGTATTGTTTTGATATGTGAGATGGCCCACTACCTTAGACTTTATTTTTTGTATTATACTTCCAATGATGAGTGAGTGTTTAGAGGTATGCATGAGTAAGGGGTTCATTTGAGGCTAAGGATGCCTTGTGGAACACATGGGGTGAATCTGGCGTATTACAAACTTTATATCAGACCTTTAGGTTCAAAGTGTCTTAGGATGTCTGAAAGCTGACGTAAGGTAGATTTTATTTTATGGGTGTGAACAACGAGCACTTATAACTGAGAGGCTACTAAAAATTTAGGAAATTTTCCCTTTGTTTCATGTCATAATTCATTCTTTGGAGTTTAACTCCAATACTCTTTTTGGACTCATGCTTTACACATTTTAGATCATTTCTCCTTATAAGAAACCAACTTGTCAGGCCAGGAATCAAGGCCAACATAATAAAGATCCGCTAGTTCTTAAGCCACAAAATGTCACCAATGTTTAGTTTTGAAATATGATACACTTGATTTCCTTGACTGTTGTTGCTCAGGCTCAGCAGTAGGCAACAACTCCATCTATCCGACCAGTTGTCAAAATGCTAGTGTGGTTAGAGTTAGGGATTTTCTCCCGATACAACCCATGGTCTTCCATGGTTTTAAGGTAGGAGTGGACCCAGAAGGGTTCATTGAAGAGGTTAATTAGTTTTGTGATATCATAGGGTGACAGAGATTGAGATGGTAGATTTCGGGAATGTATCAAATGAAATATGTGGCTTGATATTAGACTGACCTATGGAACAAAAATAGGCTGGTAGGTACAGATCCTCCTACTTAGGCTGAGTTTGAAAGAGCTTTCTTAGACAAGTTCTTTCCTGGGGAAAAGAAAAGTGAGAAGCTATGACAGTTTCTGAGCCTAAAGTAGGGCTTTATGATAGTTGATAAATATAGGATAAAGGTCGCTCAATTCTATAAGGATGCCCTAGACATGGTTGCTAATAGAAGAATCGTATGGATATATTTTTCTTGCATCTTTCCCTACACTTGATAAAAGAAGGAGGGTAGTTACTCTGATTACGAGGATGGACATGGATCATATGATTGTTTACTTAGAACAAATAAAAGGGGATAAGGCCAAGATGAGACAGAGATTATGCACCAATAAATGAAGGACTGGTTCAGATGAGTTTATGCAGTCTAAGGGCAGTGGTAACCCAAACAACAGTAATAAAGTTTTAAGGCTCCATCCTCTTCATCAATTAGGGCTCCTACTTAGGGTACCTAGCCACCGTAGAATCAACAGAGAAGTCAGTGAGTTTATCTTCATAGTGTAGTGTGACTGGCGTACGATCTTATCCCACCTATGCTAAGTGCAGTAAAAATCATCTAAGATAGTGCATGCTTGGTATGGTAGTTTGTTATGGGTGTGTACAACTGGGTCATAGACTTCAGGAGTGCCCCTATAAAGGTTGTTTCGGGTGTGGTAAGCTTGATAATCTTATTAGATACTCTTCCATAGCTACAAAGGGTGGGAATGGACCTTAAGTAACTTTATCTATATCAGTACCATCATTGCACCTATCTTAACAGGGTGCTTCTTCTAGCACTGGTGGCTATCAACACTAAAATAGGGTATATAAAATGGGCTCTAGACAAGAGAAGGAGAAGTTAACCATTGTATGCAAAGGTATACTAGAGGTTTATGATGTTGATGTGTATAATTTGCTAAAAATTGGAGCTACCTTGTCATTTGTATCCTCATTCATTGCTAGTGAGTTTGGAGCCTATCTCCACCCAGTAGATAGTGCCATCATTCCTAAAAGAGTACCATAATTTCCCATTAGTAATCTTTGATAGAATATTTCCTTCTTATCTTGTTGAGTTAGGCATGTAAATTTTAGTATCATTATTGGCATGGATTGTATCTATTATTGATATGCCATGGTAGACTATAGGACTAAAATCGTCCATTTTAAGTTTCTTAATGCACCTGTATTAGAATGGAAGGGTAATGGTGTTGTTCCTAAGGGTAGTTTTACTTCATACCTTATGGCTAGGAAAATGATCCTTAAGTGGTGTATCTATAACCTGGTTCGAGTAAAAGACTCTGAGTCTAAAATTCTTGATATTCAGTCAATCCCAGACATCATAAAATATGTATATGTCTTTCCCAAGGCTTTAACTGGAGTCACTCTTAATAGTGAGATATACTTCTAAATAGACCTCGTTTAGGCACCCAATCCATTTCCATTATGCGGAATAGAGTAGCACCGGCCAAACTTAGAGAGCTCAGATACAAATTAGATGATCTTTTGGAAAAGGGGTTTATTCTCCCTAATGTGTCTCCCTAGGGTTCCTCTGTCATATTCATGCGTAAGAAAGATATTCACTCTGGATGTGCGTAGACTATCTTCAATTGAACAAAGTCACATTCGAGAAAAAATATCCTCCCAATTATTGATGATTTGTTCGATTAGTTGCAAGTTGTAATTCACTTCTCTAAAATTGACCATTTCTTTGGCTATGATCAGCTTAAGGTCATAAGTCAGAAATTCCCAAAACAACTTTCAAAACCCATTGTGGCCACTTTGAATTCATGGTTGAGTCTTTTCTTTGGCCAATTCTCCCACGGTATTCATGGACCTCATGAACTGGTATTAAAGCAATACTTGTACCTGTTCGTGATGATTTTTATTGATGATATTCTTGTTTACTCCAGAAGTAAGGAATAGCATGAAAACCATCTGATCCTTTTCCTTCAGACCCCTCGAGACCATCATCTTTGTGCAAAATTCTCCAAGTGTGAATTTTGGTTGAATTTAGTTGCATTTCTAAGACATTACATCTCTAGTGAGTATTCATGTAGACTCTCAGAAGATAAATAAGTTGGACCAGATCTACTTCTCCATTATATATTCGCAGTTTTCTCGGTTTAGTAAGCTATTATTGTAGATTCAACAAGGATTTCTCCTTTATAGCCTCCCCTTTGACTTAGATGACTCAAAAGAAAGTTAAATTTTAATGGTCAGATAAGTGAGAAACATTTCCAAGAGTTGAAAACCAAGTTCACCACAACCCCAGGCTTAAGCCATCCAGAGAGTTCTAAAGGTTTGTGGTATACTGCGATGCCTCTCATGTTAGGGTTGGGATGTATATGGATATGGTATAATAAGGTAGTATCTTATACTTCCTATCAGATTAAGGATCATGAGTAGAACTATCCCACTCATGACCTTGATCTGGAAGCTATTTTTTCCCCTTGAAAATACGGATTCATTATCTTTATCGAGTGTATGTTGATGTTTTTAGTAATCATAAGAGTCTGTAATGTGTATTTGAGCAGAAATATTTGAATCTTTGTCAAAGAAAGTGGTTTGAATTGTTAAATATTATGTTATGAAAGTCATGTATCATCCGGTCAAGGCTAACATGGTGGATGATCCTCTTAATAGGCTGTCCATGGGAGTGTGGCACATGCTGATATTGAGAAGAGGGAGTTAGTTAGGGAGGTACATAGGCTTTCACACCTTGCGGTCAGGTTGTTTCATGTTGATGATGGTGATATTTTGGTTCTAAATGCATTAGAATCTACCCTAGTAGTGGAGGTGAAACAAAGGCAGGATAAAGATTTGTTTTTGCTTAAGTTGAAATATAGGGTTGAGGTGCGTAGGCATAAGGGGCAAGTCTTCACGAAAAAGGGAAATCATATGCTAAGCTATGAGGGTAGACTATATGTACCAAATCTTGATGGCTTGAGGGAGAGGATCTTCTACAAAGCTCCCAACTCTAGATATTATATTCATCCAGGTGCTACTAAGATGTATAGGGATTTGAAGAAGGTGTATTGGTGAGAAGGGAAGAAGGGGGACAAAGCTGAGTTAGTGGTTAGGTTTCTAAATTATTAGAAAGTGAAAGACTAACACAAAAAAACTAAGCAAGTGAGAAGTAGAGATTTGAAATTCCATCCTGGAAGTGGGAAGTAATAAATATGGATTTCGTTACTGGTATGTTGAGGGCTAAGATGCAACATGACTCTATTAGGGTGATTGTGGACAGGTTGACAAAATCATCCTATTTTCTAACTTTTCACACTAGTTTCTCAGCTGAGGATTATGGTAGGTTGTATCTTCGAGAAATTATTCATTTGCATTGTCAGTCTTTGTCTATTATTTTAGATAAGGGTACTCAGTTCACTTTGTATTTTTAGAAGTCTTTCCAAATAGGGTTAGGGTCTCAATTTTATCTTAATATTTGTTTTCACCTGTAGACAGATAGTTAGGATGAATGGACCATCCAAATTCTTGAGGATATGCTAAGAGCTTGCAGACTTAATTTCAAAGGTAGTTGGGATGACCACTATCCATTCATAGAGTTAGCTTACAATAACACTTATCATGCTAGTATCCAGATGGCTCTATTTTAGGCCTTATATGGTAGGAGGTGTAGATCTCCCATTAGGTGGTTCAAAGTTTGTGACACCACTTTGATAGGTCTTGAATCAATTTTTGAGTCTATTGAAAAGGTTCAGCTTATTAGGGAAAGGTTGGAGACTTCCCAAAGTAGGAAAAAGTCTTATGATAATGTGAGGAAGAGGGAGTTGTTGTTTAACATTAGTGATTTTGTATTCTTGAAGGTGTATCCTATGAAGGGAGTCATAAGGTTTGGTATGGAAAGAGAGCTCAGTCCGTGTTTCATTGGGCCATATCAGATTTTGGACAGGTCTTGTAATGTTTCTTACAAGTTAGTTCTTTCGACAGATGTTGCAGCAATGCATCCAGTCTTCCACATCTCCATGTTGAGGAAGTAATTTTCAGATCCTTCCTTAATAGTTCTGGTGGACAACAGTAGTGTTAAGAGAATTATGAAGAAATCCTAGTCCAGATCCTAGATAGGTAGGTTCGTAAGCTTAGAATTAAAGATATAACATCATTCAAGCTTTTATTGCGCAATCAGTTAGTTGAGGGAGCCATTTGGGAAGTTGAGACAAATATGATGGAGAAGTACCCATAGTTATTTCCTTTTAGTTCCCCTTCATCATGAGGTAATAGCCTTATATTCCAACTTTTCTTTCATTTGTTTGTCACATATAGCATATAATGTTATCCATGTCATTGGATGGGTCCTGATGTGAGTACTAGTGCATTTATTGATGTATCCATGGTAGTAAAAGTCTATAAGCATGGCATGCATTTAGTTTAGCTGATTTTAGAGTAAAAGCACAGTTGGTTTAGTTTTCTTGATGTTATATATGAGTTTATAAGTCATTTGGGCAGTCCAGTAGTTATTTTCCCCCTTTCTCGGATGAATTCTTCATTCAGAGATGAATAAGTCTAATAGGAAGATATTTTAATACCTTGAAAATAATTCTAGGGGCTTTAGTGTTCTAAACAAAGATTGTACATGAAATTTTATCGAAGTATGGAACTGGCCCTGGATCCACGGGATATTCCATGGATCATGGATTGAACCATGGAACCAGAGCAATGAAGCAGTCTTCACTGTTATGGGTTCATAAACCGTTACAAGAATCATTTAAGGGTTCCACAGATCGTGGTTTGAGTAATATAATGGGGATTTATATTTCTTAATTTTTTTTCTATGTGTGGAATGACTTTACGAGTCATCCCACGGATCGTGGATTGAAGGAATATCTATGGAATAGCTAGTCATTTGCCTCCAGTATTCCAGTTAAGAAAAGGTCAGTTTTATGGACTGTTCATGGATTGCGGAAGGGTTCAACGGACCGTAGAACCATCCATAGAAACTTTCCAAACCCAATTTTAATCCTTTTTCCTAGGGAATTTCTAGTCATTTCTCCTTCTTTAATTGTAATATACCATGTCTTTTTAGGATTCATAACCACTAATATAAAATATTAAATACTCATTATTTGTTTTAATCCATAAAGCAACTATACAAAATAGAAGAAAACATCGATCTACTCTCTAAAAAATTTGAAGAACTATGGTTTCATCAAAGTCAAGAACAAAGTCTTCTCCTCCAATTCAAAGCCCATATTTCTCCAAGTTTTAGGTATATGGGTTCATGAACAAGGGTTTTATTCATCCTTTTTCCTCAATCCTAAGTTTTTATGAAGTATTTTGTGAAGAATTCATCTAACCCTAAATCTTTAAGTTGTGAATGTTATTTCTGTTATGATTCATTAATATTTTTGGGTAACATTGCATGAAATATTGCATCTGCTCATTATTACTTATGGTTTAATTGTCTTAGCCAAGACTTTAAATATATATTGTGAATTTAACTTGTTCAAACTGGAGAGTTAAGCTTATACATGGCTATGCAAGAACTTGAGTCCTAATTATTAAAGTTAGGAAGTTTTTTCTAAGATATTTGCCAAAGATTTTGGCTCAGACATGCTTTTACTAAATTGAGGAAGAATTAACAAGAATTTTACCAAAGAAACTAAGGCAAGATAATTTGATCAGTTGTTCACTAAATTTTTTAAGAACTGGTTTATAATGACCCTCATGGTTAGTTATGATAAATACGCATTGTCTTGCATCTTAGAGCATTTCAGTAATTGCATCAAGTCATTTATGACTTTCTGGGATCAAAAGTTCAAATCCCTGGCGACTCGATTGAGAAATATCTCAAATTCCCTATTTTAGAGCCTAAAGTATTCATTGACCAAAGTCAACTTTCCTTCAAGACAACCTAGAAATCATATTCCAACAGTTCCATTAGCTCCGGAATGCCAAATAAAGTCGAGATTGACCTTAAGTTTATGTTTTGGAGGTTTCGTATGCAATTTATGCGAATTTGTGGAAATTGTTTAAGTTTTAGCCTAAAAGTGGAGTTTGTGTGGAAACTCGAAGTTTGGAGTTTTGGATTGAAATTTTGACACTTCCAACAGGTCTAGAATGATGAATTTAGGCTAGTAGAGGTGTTGGTTTAATTTTCTTGTGTGTTGTTGTGAATTCGAGGTGTTGGTGGAGAAATGTGCCTTTAGGCCCTTTTGGTTTTTGAGGTATTCTTGAGTAAATGACCTCCTATTTCATTTTGTCCATTCCATTGAGTCTGAAATATGTTTTACACTCAGAAAACATATAAAGTTTGCCAAATTTGGACTCCGTTTCAATTCCAAGACCCCATTTGAGATTTTTGAAAATCTGCAGCAAAACCTGAAGATTTGACTATCGTACCCCCGATCAATTACCCTGTTCAGGTGTACCCCGGATCAATTATCCTGTTCAGGTGTACCCCAGATCAATTACCCTATTCAGGTGTAC